>PVKC010021816.1:0-17979 GCA_004027635.1 Crocidura indochinensis
AAAGATAGCTTAAAACTTGTATTAACAGAAATATGGATTATCTTGAAATTGAAATTGAAAAAATAGCACTTCAGCAAAATAAATAAGTAAATTGATTCTAGGAAATATTATCTAGGTGGTTTTAACTAAATAGTACTGTTCATATAGTACTATTAAGTAGTACTTAATATAGTATTGTTTGATTCCCAAAAGTCCATGAAAAAAATACATTAAAGCTAGTTTCACTGTTCAAAAAATACAATTGCTCTTTGTTGTGGGGATTAGAAGAACAGGTTTTGGATCATACTAGTGATGCTCAAGGGTTGCTCCCAGCAGTGCCCTGGTATTAGAGAATGAGCCAGGAGCGCCAACATGCTAAACAAATGCTCCAGTTCCTTGAGACATCTCTCCAGTCCAACTGACCTAATTTTAAGCTTTTTACTTTTAAAGAAGCAAGATTTGAAGTCGAAGAAAGTACAGCAGGCAGGATGCTTGCCTGAATACGATCAGCCTGGGTTTGATCCTTGGTACTCCATATGGCCCACCAAGCACTACCACAAATGATCTCTGAATGCAGAGAACCACAGGTGTATGCCCTAAGCGCTGCTGTGTGTGATTTAAAACCAAAGATAAAGCAAAGCTAAACAAAAAGGGTAGATGTCTTGAAAAGAAAGCTCAGTAATTAAGTTAACCTCAAAGACCATAACTGTTTGTATTACAACTCATTACAGAAATATAATTCTAATACAGGTAACTATTTTAGAACTCCCTTTTTTGTTTTCTTGGCACAAAGAGCACAACTGGCAGCCCTCGGTGCTTCCTCCTGGCTCTGGGCTCAGGAACCACTCCTGGTGGAGTTTAGGGGAACTTATATGGTGTAGAAACCAAATCCAGGTCTGCCATGTCAAAGCAATCACCCTGTCTGCTGTACTATCTATCTCTCCACCCCCTTTTAAATACATTAACTGTACATAAAACAAGCACCACTTAGTATGATACTTCTGTCACATCACTATGACTCTTGAAAGAAATTAGGCTTATCTCCAGTGACTGAGGGATAAGTGTAGCACAACCATAAACTGGGTGCCTACTTTGTTACATACCTCTTTCTGTTGTCTTAAAATCTTTTACAGTTCACCCGAAGAGCGAAGTTTGATTGTTACTTCACAAGATGAACACACCAAAGAGCCCAGTAAGCTACCGCATATACTCAAATTTAAGCTGAATTGTTCTGACACAAAATTTCGGCACCCAAACTCGACTTATATACTCAGGTCCTACACGTCATTTCATTCTGTGCGTGCACACTGAACCAAATGCATGTAGTCTCCACTCATCTTCTGCCTTCTGCTGGAGGGGGTGGTGCTTCAGCTTAATCCACAAGTCGGGGTGACTGAACTGTATGCCATTGAACTATTTATTGTAGCTAGTTTTCTTTAGCAATAAATACTGAAAAACATGTAACTTACTGATTCCTTATTATAATTACTTTGAGCATATATTTTAATTTTTGAAATATACCAGTGGCAACTACATTTTCCACCTCAACTTATACTTGAGTCACGATGTTTTCAGGGTAAAATTGGGGGGGTCGGTTTATACCGGAGTATATATGGAAAACGAACTGGGATTCTAACTCAGGCACGTATTTAGCTCCAGAGTATAAATTCTGAACAAACCCCTTGCAGACTCGAGGTGACATGAAAAGGTTGCCCTTTGTCTAAAATTGGTGCTCTATAAACAAATTACATCGACTGGGCCTAATCATATTTTATAAACATACATATAGAGAATAACACAATAACCCTAACATTATATTTCCTTCATAGTCTTAAGAATAAAGAACTGCAGATCAAGCTGAGGACCCAAAGCTATCCTCCAATCTCATTCTTTTCTCTCTATCCCAGAAGTAATGACTAGGTAGAACATCCTATTATTTGGATTAGAATTTCATTCAAAGACACTGTATACTGTTTCCCAAATAAATATCTGTAAGAAGCAAATTTTCACGTTTTAAAAACATATACAATGGTGTCAAGTATACATAATTTGGGGCCAGAGAGATAGCATAGAGATATGATATTTGCCTTACATACAGAAGGATGGTGGTTCAAATCCCGGCATCCCATATGGTCCCCTGTGCCTGCCAGGAGTATCCCCTGGGCGCTGCCGGGTGTGATTCCCCCCCCACCAAAAAAAATGTATGCATACTTCAAAAACTTCTACTCATTCAAGATTTCATGCTGACAACTCAAGATTCCTAATATAGGAATAAATCACACTATTCATATAATAATAAATATTCAGTCTATTTCTTAAATTTCCCACTAAATTTTTAGTCTGTTTTGTCTTTTTTTAAACAGAATTACACATTTCCAGGGAATATATCATCTTAGAAGTAGAACTGCCGGGCCAAAAGAAATGCTATCTCTATCACATATTCATTGCTAACTTGTTTATAAAGTGATACTTAAGGGGCTGGAGAGATAGCATGGAGGTAAGGCATTTGCCTCTCATGCAGGTCTGTGGTTCAAATCCCAGCATCCCATATGGTCCTGAGTCTGCCAGAAGCGATTTCAGAGCATAGAACCAGAAGAACCCCTGAGCACTGCCAGGTGTGACCCAAAAAAACAAAATCAAACAAACAAAAAAGTGATACTAAGTCATACTCCTTTTAAAAGACAACACTTGGTCTTGGCAGTCATTTGTATATTGGACAATTAAATAAATAAGTGTGAAATCATCTCCTTTTTGCTTTTAATTTGTACTTCTTTAATTAGTAACAAGATGTCATGTGTTTGTATAATTATTAGCCCATTTAAAAATGATAACTACATCATTATTAGTATTATCAAGAATATACATATGGGGCCAGCATGGTGATGCTAGAAGTTAAGGTGTCTGCCTTGCCACTGTTAGCCT
Organism: Crocidura indochinensis; assembly: GCA_004027635.1. NCBI lineage: Eukaryota > Metazoa > Chordata > Mammalia > Eulipotyphla > Soricidae > Crocidura > Crocidura indochinensis. The sequence continues at coordinate 2,902 of PVKC010021816.1, forward strand.
AGGACAGACCGTGGTTCAATCTACTGGTGTCCCATATGGTCCCCCAAGCCAGGAGTAACTTCTGAGCGCATAGCCAGAAGTAACCCCTGAGCGGTGACGGGTGTGGCCCAACCCCCCCAAAAGAATATACATACAACATAAAATGAATGTAATAGTGTTTCTAGAAGTGTATATATATATAAACATATATATACATATATATTGGGTGCTAGACAATAAGAAAAATAGTATAATATGTATTCCCTTTACCTGTGACCTTAAAGATGGCGGTATTACTATTTTTTACTTAAAGGTATGGTATTACTACTTTTTGTTCACTACTTTATTTTTTTTTTACAACTTAGCCATTGTATTAGTAAAAGGTAGAAGGCAAATAAAATGATCAAAGGTGAGCTAAATTAATTTAAACTATGGCCAGGGTAGTAAATAGATTCAATCCCTGGCACCACATATGATTCTTTAGCACCGCCAGGAGTGATCCCTGGTTCTCAGAGCCCTGAGAAACCCCACTCAGCAAAAAGGGGAAAACTGTTTTATTTCACAAATACACACCAAACATTTGAAACCAGTTTTAAGGATTAGTTACTGACACATTTGAGAGGACTCAGAATCTACACCAACTCTAGGAAACCATGTTACAGTTGGATGCAACTGATAAAAATGTAAGAGGAAATAAAATCACATTACAAACTCAGATAAGCAGAAATCTTGAAGATATAGCTTCAGACAAATGTGTATTGTTTTTTTTCCCAAGGGATGTTCTAGGTCTATAAGATATAAAAAGTACAGTAAGCTAGGAAATAGACAACACATAATATCAGTTACTAAAAGATAAAGTTATAACAAAAATTGTGACTATTTTACTTTGAAGATGCGCAGAAATGTTGAGTTACCCAGAAAAATTGTATTTGAGTCATTAAAGGACGCAGAGGATTTCACTGAGTAAAACTCAAGTATAGTAAAACAACACTCTGTGAAACAGAATGCCAGAGAAATTTTAAAGAATAATCAATAGTTCCTTAACCCCCCCAAATGATAATTCTAATCACATTAGTAGAGAATGCTTATTTACAAAAAATCACTGTAACTCAACTCTGAAAATCAGAAAATAATGCATTTAAAAATGTCACTCAACTGACACATACTATTGAAAAGGGTATTTTCTTGCCTCTAGTCTTCCAATTATTTATCTGGAAGCAAAAGTTAACTAATAAAATTCAGAAAATAAGAAAAGCCTAATTTAAAAGTTAAAGTCATTCATACCATATTAGCTGGATAATCAATGCTGATAGTTCAGTTAACATCTTACTATAGTTATTTGTAAGTCAAAATATTTTCCTCTTTAACTACACAAGAATAATTCTATAAAATTATTATTCCTCCAGAAGTACATTGATGGACTAAATTACCCTCAAGCAGACAGGGCAAGATAAAGCAAAGGCACATGCCTTGCAATGCAGCTGTCCCGGAATTTGTTGTTCCCTAAGTGCCACCAGGAGTGACCCCTGAGTGCAGCATTAGAAGTAAACCTTTAGCACTGCTGGGTACGGTCTCCAAACAAACAAACAAACAAACAAACACTAAAAGTACATCAAAAGATACATTCACAATACAATATACAAATACAATACAATATACAAAACCAGTTATAACTGGTTTTCTATGGGAATCTTATGTGGGGTACAGGGAGGGGGACACAGGGACAATGGTGGATGGAAAAATGATGTGAATAAAAATGATGTGCTATAATTCTATGCATAAAACAATTTCAGTAACTGTAGGTTTTGCAAACCAGTGCTTAAAATCTTCTAAAATAAATGCAAATAAACTTTAGTGATCATAGCAGCCACTAGAGGGTGATCAAGACTGATGTCTCCATTACCCTCATTGACTTTCCAAAGGACCTTTAATTGACATTCAAGTTCAGATTTCTGAACTAACTATTACATAGAGATTGAAAATTAGGCAATGAAAATCTAAAAGGTTAGGATACCAAATATCAATATCAGTAGCTTATATTTTCAACAAATGTCTCTTTTACTTCTTAGGGACAGATAAAACTCTCTCTAGATTTCTCTGGAAGGTTATCTGTTGTAGGACAATGCATACAGCAGCATTCCCTACCCTACACCTTATCAGCATGTTTTTTAAAAGCTTCAAATCTGAACATTACTAAAGTATTTCCCTCAAAGTACTATAAATGTTCAACGACAAAATTATCAAATGTTAAAATGAGAAAGTCTTCTCTTTTATCTTTTGATTTGGAAAACAGTTACCAGACCAAAAAAGTGGTTCAGTGGCAGAGCATATTCTTTATGAGGAGAATCTGGGTTCAATTGCCAGCACCATAACCAATCAACCAAGCTATTTATCCTTTAACTAAAAAAAAGGGCTGTTTTTGGTTATTCACATTAGGTTTTACTTCTCTATAACCTTAACTGATAAGGTATAATCACAAAGGATCACACTAATGATAAAACATTTACAGTATTGATTATACTAGAAATATTAAAAATTGTAGATAGAAATATAATTACTATAATTATTCTATTAATATTAATTGGGAAGAACCAAATGTTATGTTCTGTGAAATAATTGTAATTCACTTTGACCACAATAAAATAGAAATAAAAGAATCAAATGTTATGTTATGTTGTTACATTACATAGGTGCTACAATGAAAACCAGTTTGGCAGAACCTGAAAAATAAAAAAAAAATAAATTTCATTAAACGTTTCATGTTGGATATGTTTTTAATGCATTACAAAATACATATCCATAAAATAAACCTTAAGGAAATACGAAGTAAAGAAGGTCACAACGAGTCACATTCCATTGTAATGCAAAAAAAAATTAAATAACTTACAAAACCAACTGGGAACTCTCAAAGTTGGACAAAAATTACTATACGACACATATAATAATAATTTAAAAAAAAGAACTGGGGCCAGAGAGAGCATGGAGGTAAGGCGCTTGCCTTTCATGCAGAAGGTCATTGGTTCGAATCCTGGCATCCCATATGGTCCCCCGAGCCTGCCAGGAGAGATTTCTGAGCGTGTAGCCAGGAGTGATCCCCAAAAAACAAACAAAAATAAATTAATAATAATAATAATAATAATAAAAAGAATTATTTAAAAAAATAGCAGTGACAGAAGCAGATCAGTTGTTGTCAGAGAACAGGTATTAAGAAAATGACTGCAGAAAGTTAAGAGGAAAAATTTTGGGAGGTGATAAAAATGAAGTATGTACTACCTTATATGCAAATATATATAATATATTTTCATGCCAGGAATTGTATATTTAAGTCAAAAGTTGAATGACACTATTGAAGTCAACACCATTTATTTTAGGAGTTGGCTCTCAACAAAGGCAACGACAAAATTGATTTTACCAAGAAATAAATTTAGTGTGGCAAAATGTTTAATTCACTGCAAAAAGAAACTGAGGACAGAAATGGCAAAACATTCCATTCTTCTTATCAGAATTAACTGTTAAATAGACTTTAGGGGGGAAAAAAAAAGCTAAAGCAATATACAATTTCCATCCAATCTCAACAAAGTTCTTTATAGAAATATAATTAAAATTCCTAAGATAAGTTGATACCAAAAAAAAATGACCACTGTGAAAGCAATTCTTAGAAAAATCAATACAAGGATAGAGGAATGGTGTTCCCCTAAAATTCAAACTATAATTCAAAATTTGTAGCAAAGTTGTCCAATTCTGATATTGTGTGCCTCTTTGTAGTACAATGTAACAGAATTATGGGCTCAATAAATAAATCCACACATAAAGATAACCCAGAAGAGCATACAGTAGAGAAAGGTAAACATCTTCAATAAATAATGATAATATTGGACAATCAAAAGGAAAAGAATATACCATGCCACTATATCTTTTACACAAAAATAAATTCAGAATGGATTAAATTTCTGAATGTGGGGGCCGGGCGGTGGCGCTGGAGGTAAGGTGCCTGCCTTACCGCGCTAGCATTGGACGGACCGCGGTTCGATCCCCCGTGCCCCATATGGTCCCCCAGGCCAGGGGCGACTTCTAAGCACATAGCCAGGAGTAACCCCTGAGTGTCACTGGGTGTGGCCCAAAAACAAAACAAAAAAAAAAATTTCTGAATGTGAGCCCTAAAAGCAAAACATGAACAAAAGAAACTAAAAGATGAACAGAAGAAAAAAGAAGCTCTTTGACATGAATACCCTTGAATTTTCTTTGTAGACTTGCAAACACAAATGGACTTTAGAACTTAAAAGCTCCTATATGGCAGAAAGTGGGAATTGTCAAAACAAAAAGGCAACCAAGTGAAAGGGAAACTTACAAATCATATATCTGACAATGAATTAATACCCACAATAAACACAACTCAACTAAATAGCAACCAAAAATGATTACAAGTGGAAAGATCTAAATATATTTTACACATACAAAATAAATGACCTACAGACTCATGAACACATATATACATGCTCAACAATCCAAGCATATTAAAAAAACCTATTAATTAAAAGTTTAAAAGTTCAAGAGTTGATGGTAATATAAAGTGGTGCATCTGGAGATAACTAAACCAATAAGAACATCATACGATATGACCCAACTTCCTAATTCTGGCTATTTATTCATAGACAATTAAAATATAATTCAAAACGACATGCAGCCATATGTTCATCACAGCATTATTTTTGAGAGTCACAAAATAGAAACATTTCAATGTCCAACAGCAAGTGAGAGAATAAAAAATACACAAATGGAATAAATACATCTTTTTATATAAAAATAAAATATTTACATTTGCACAATACGGACAGACCTTACGGGCATTATGCTAAATGAAGTTAGCATAAATGAAGTTAAATCATTAGGGAGGAGGGAACCATATGGTTTTACTCTATGTGGAAGACAAAGAAATACAATATAAAATGGCACAATAAAAACCTCGAACTTTGAAAATAAAATGGTGGTTACCAGAGTAGAAGAGAGGCTGGAGGATTCTTGGAAAATGATAAAGGTACTCATAACTATATATTTGGTTGATGGGAATGAGATTTTGTTAGTAATCATAAGTAAATACATACATAAATATATAAACCTGTATACCCAGAGGAAAAAAATTATTTAAAGCCTACAAAAGAGGGGCTGGAGCTATTGCAAAGCTGTAGGTGTTTGCCTTGTAAGGGTCCTACCCAGGTTCAATTCCTGGCATCCCTAATGGTCCTCCGAGTCTTCCAGGAGTGATTTCTGTGCATAGAGCCAGAAGTAATCTCTGAATGCCACTGGGTGTGGACCCAAAACAAAATAAACGAATGGGCCTGGAATGATAGCACAGCAGTAAGGCATTTGCCTTGCATGTGCCCGACCTGGGACAGACCCCCGGGGTTCAATCCCCAACTTCCCATATTATCCTCCAAGCCTGACAGGAGCAATTTCTCTTTTTCTTTTTGGATAGGAGTCTGAGTGCAAGCCAGAAGTTACCCTTAAGTGCTTAAGTGCTGCTAGGTGTGGCCCAAAAATCTACCAAAAAAATGGATTGTAACACAGTAAGAGAGCATGGCTTAGTTAATTAAAATATGAAAAAAAAATGAGAAAAAGGTCAAAATGAAAACTTATCTCCTTGATGCCCAGCACTTTTACGAAGTTTTACTGAGAAATAACTGACAGGCATTACTGTGTAATACAGCCTACCTACATGATGGTCTGTGAGATCGTGAAATAATTACTGGCATTAAGTTCGTCAGTTAATATCCATCTTCTCATGTAAGGGGGAAAGTATGCTCTTCCACACCTCTACTTTCTAAATGGCTTTTCTTTCTTTCTTTTTTTATTTTTTTTTTTACAAAAAAAAACATTTCTTAATGACTTTTCTACACATAAGATAGCAATGTGAATCTATAATCATTATGGTACATATTACATTTCAGGACTATTGTTGGGGGATGATGTGAAGGATTGGGGCACACCTAAGTTATACATTACTTGGGACTGAATCACATTACTCTGCTGCATACAAGTGTCTTACTCCACTATACTATCTCTGGCTCTCTCTTACTATTTGTTTTATACCTGGTATATTACCTGTTGACTAGCTACTGAACTCTCAGAAACAAGCCCACTTTTCCCACAAAAATCTAGGTGAGGTCTTAAAAAAAGGCAAAAGGAGGGAGCTGGAGAATGAGTAAGTACAGGGATTAAGGCACTTGTCGTACAATCTACTTTTTTAGAGCCCTAACAACGTAAGGTTACCTGAGCATCCCCAGACACAGACCTGCAAGCATCAGAGCCACCACAGGTGGCCTAGCACCGGAGCCCTTGAGCATTACCACATCCTCAATCAGTGCATTAAATCTCCAGTCACTTGGCAAAGAATAAATGGATGGAGCCAGCTTCCTGAGTACTGTTTGGAAGAATCATTCCCACTAAAAGTGAGAAACATCTTTCATATCACTTCTAGGGATTGTCCTAATTACTGGCAGAACAGCATATAGGATAGAAAGCACCAAAATGACCTTTTCCCGAATCAGTGTCTAAAACCACAAGAATGTTCTTTTGATGCATTAAATGGGGCTCAGGAGAACCCTAACTATTGTGTAAATTATGTGACTAAAGATCCCCATTTATTTCATATGAGGATAGAATGTCTTGGGGGTGTTGAAAGGGTGAGAAGAAAATTGTGGTGTGCACAATTTTGTATTAATGTACTAAAACCACTGAATTGCAAACTTCAAATTAGTAAATTTTATGGAATGTGAATTATATCTCAATAAAGCTGTTTTTTTTAATTACCAAGTTAATTTAGAAGTTGACACTAGACCAGAAAATATTTAATGCAGCATTAAAGCACAAGCAGAATATGAGTTAACGGCTGGGAAAGACAGGTGTTCAAGCAAGAGCTAGAAAAGAATCCTGAGGGGCTAATAGGAGAGAGCATTTTCTTTCCAATCATCTACTACTGCCCTTAGCTAATTTAATTCATCTGTGAATCTACCCTGATGTATATATAACTTTAAAAAATCATATTTTTTAACTTAAACAAAAAATCTTGAAGACATTGGATCAATGAGATAGTATTGCCCATGCAAGTGGCTGCCCTTGGCTGAATCCTCAGCGCTTCCTTATAGTCCTTTCGGCCCTGTCAGTAGTGATGATCCCAGAGGAGATTCAGTAGTTAGCCCTGAATACTAGCAAGTGTGATTTAAAAACTAAAATAAACAGAAAGGTATATACACTGTCTTTTTATTTTTATTGGTTTTGGGTGCCACACTGGGCAGTGATCAGTGCTTACTTAGGTGGAACTCCTGGCGGTCCTCAGTGGACAATGCAGTGCTAGGATGAAACAGGGATCTGCTAACATGCAGGGCAATCATATTAACCATGCAATTATCTTTCAGGTGCTCAACTTTCTTTATATATATATATATTTTATATATAAAATAAAGTTACAGAAATTAAGACTTGCCCAAGTTTATCAGTTGAGTGTTTCTGATCTTAGGACCTATCACTTAACTTTTAAGTTTACAAGGAATGTCATTATTTCTTTAAATCATGTGTACATCCATACCTATGTAATTCTTTGTACATACAGAAAAGTTTTAATTTTACTCCAAAAGGACTAAAAAGTGGTCAGGTAAAATTACATACACACACTGACAATTTATTTGATGGGGGGGGGCTTCACTATCAACTTGTAGATCTTAAGAGAATGGTAATAAATTTAAGTTCATATTCTTTTTAACCATTTGGCACAATTACATACTAGTATATATGTAAAGCATAACCTTATGAGAACTTCTATCTTCATATATAACCTTGCAATTAAGCATTTGCCAACTTTAATTTTCTGCATAGAAAAATATTTAGAGAAAAGTTATGCTAATTTAAAGAACTAGAAGATGAACCAAAGCACAGCAGGTTTGCAAGCAGCCAAACCAGGTTCAATGCCAGTATCTCATGTGGCACCATGAGCACTGACAAGAATGTCTACTGAGCGTTGAGCCAGAAGTAACCCCTGAGCACCATTGGGTGTGGCCCACAAAACAAATAGCCTAGAACAGAAAGAGCTTTTCATATTCTGTCAGGACTACATTTCAACCCAAGTCCTAATACAAAAGCACAAAAATACTAACAGCTGAAAGAAAAAAGGAACCTGAATTAATCCAATCAAAATGATGCTGCTATGCATCAACGTTCCAAGTCCAGTTAAAAACTGTACCGAGATTTTGGGTTTCATGCACTCTGGCCAGATATCTGACAAAAAGAAAACAAAGTAAAAACTTTTCTCCAAAACATCCTAATCAGAAAAAAAATAAGACAGAATATAATCTTTCAATTTCAGAAAAGGTGATATGAACATAACTGTTGTTTTGGCAGCTAGTACTGTAACTTATAGGCAATAATAAGGTAACATCTGTTCCTTACAATGCATCCAGATAAAGCAAAGGTCTTTATGTTGGTATGTGTATATACAAGCACAAGTAAAAGAGAAAATTTCTTGGGAGTCCCCCTCTACCCAGCAGAAATACAAAATCTAGTGATACCAAATTATGAAAGATTTGTCAAAGTCCTGAAAGCATTCAGAATACAATATTGATAGTTTTTTGAAGACTGATAAATGAGACTGATTTTTAAAATGGCTTTATTTTTCCTAATACAAACATTTTTTGATATTGACACTAAAAACTACAGGATAGAAGATAAACACTAGCTCTTTTATAACATGATATCCAACTGTGCTTTGGAAGATATCTGATCTTGAAAAAGAAAAACACACCAACAAAAGTGTGGTGTCAATGAGAAATGAGACCACAAGCCATATGTATTCCTTGTCAAGACACCATCCAAATTCCCTTCCACACAAAAATTCCTGACACCAGAAATTGCACACTTTGGGTGAAGGATAAAAATGTTTTAATCAGGGCCCAGGAGATAGCATGGAGGTAAGGCGTTTGCCTTTCATGCAAAAGGTCATCGGTTCGAATCCCAGTGCCCCATATGGTCCCCCGTGCCTGCCAGGAGCAATTTCTGAGCATGGAGCCAGGAGTAACCTCTGAGCACTGCCGGGTGTGATCAAAAAAAAAAAAAAAGTTTTAATTTACATTTTGATATGTGATTAGTAATATATTCAGAGTTTAAAATACAAATTACACTGAAAAAGGAACTCAAAAAAGATTCCCTCTGATTAAATCCTTCAACTATCCAATTCCTCCACCGTTTTTTGGGTTTTGGTTTTGATTTGGTTTTTGGGCCAACTGACAACACAGATATAAAGGACACAAATCTAAGAGAACCAGCCTTTGAATAATATGTTTGCAAGTGAGATATCCTCCTGGAATTCTTAATTACAATGGACCAACGAACTCCAGACTCTATTCAAACAGGAACGTCACACTTCAATATCTATTACTAAAAATTCCATTTTAATTCTTACAAATCATAGCACACTGAACTTTAGTATGGCTTTCAAATAGCTTTTACACAAGTAAATACTAGCAAAGTTCTCAAAATACTTAATAGTTCTTAAAATGCTTAATAGTATCAACCGGAAGTTTACATTTAAGATGAACTGTCTGAAATTAAACTATTTTGACTATGTGTGGAAAGAAGACAGGAAAAACAGAATGGGGACAGAATGAAAAGATGAAAGAGAGAAGAGCAGGGAGGGAAGATCTTCTGGTTGCTACATGTCCAAACAGACTGGAATCCTCAGGATCAAAATGTTCAAAGAAAGCAACTCTGAACTGCCCCGATTGAATGAAGTGGCAAGGGAAAGAGTATGAGACTTTTTCTTTTCTTTTTAAAATTTTCTTCCCTTCACCCATTTTTTTGTTGTTTCAATAACTGAAGGCTGCATAGGCATAGTTTTCACATGCAGCTGATTGTGGTGAGTTGGAGAGCACAAACTTAGTTGTGTACTAAGGAATACCAGTTTTATAGTTGCTAGGATGAAGACTTAAGTTTAAGTTATATTATCATTAAAATAGGTCAACCCTTCATAAAATACATTTTAAAGCTAGCCTTAGTTGCTATTTTAAACAACCTCATTAGATAAGGCAAACAATAACTAAAAGTTACTTAACTGAACCCCTTTCTGTTAAAGAAATGTTTTGTATCAATTTTTGTTTGTTTTTTGTTTGTTCTGAGGAAGGCCGCAATGTTAAGATGGACACACTAAATGAGGCAACATTATTCTCAGTTTTAATATGAGGCAACTCCCAAGGTTCTTAGAACTTTGGAAACTTGTCACTTCAAGGAATCTATGCTTTTGATCCTTTCTCCTCTCTCAACATTTCACAGCTGATAAAATCATCTGTCAAAAAAGTTTCATCATATGCTCTGCAAGTTGAGTATATGCCAGTATTATAAAAGCTTTATTCTTCCTGGGGCCGGAGAGATAGCACGGAGGTAAGGTAGAAGGTCGCTGGTTCGAATTCCGGCATCCCATATGATCCCCTAAGTCTGCCAGGAGCGATTTTTGAGCATAGAGCCAGGAGTAACCCCTGAGCACTGCCGGGTGTGACCCAAAAACCAAAACCAAAACCAAAACAAAACAAACAAAAAAAAACAACAAACAAAAAAAACTTTATTCTTCCTGAGAACATGTGGCTAAGTTTTATATATAATAGAAAAAAATTTTGTTATAGCTGTTGCAGATTGAGGACAAAAGCACTCTAAGTACAATTTTTATTTACTGTGAAAGGGCATTATTCGTTCTTATTTACTTAAAAGATTAGAATTATTTAGTGTGAATAAACTGTTAGATTTCTTGCCATCTCACATTAAATATAGAGACACAACAGTTGGTTAATGTCACTTGCATTTTCTGTTGTTAAACATCACCCCTCAAATTCATTAAACTTTAAAAGATAAGAAGGCTGAATTGTCATAGGTAAGACCTCTCTGAACTAACCCAGAGGCTTTTTGGGATAGGGATGGGCAGAATCCCTGCCATACTGGAAAGTGCCGCTCACATCCAACCTCCTCTAGCATACACACAGTCGAGCTTCATCTAGAAGAGATGCTAAGCTGCTGAATCATGCCAGTTCCACAGCTCCTAGAGTGTGTGGCTGCATATGCAGCAGGTAAGATCTCCAAATTTCACAGTACATGTAATACCTCCAAATACCTTCTACTGTGTAGTAGAAGCACAGCAAATTATATTGCATAGAAAGCCACCATGCTCAATGAGCAAAAGCAAAATTACAGAAGGCTCAGTAGTTCAGGAAATTCTCAGAGTGCTTAATAACAGCATTGTGAGATATATGTTATAACAAGCAGCATTAAGTAAATGATTTTGTGCCACTGTACCCACATCCTTCTACCGAGAATCCCAAGAACACGATCTCTCAAGTCTCAACCCCTGTTCTTAACCAGTAATTTTTCAAAGGACTTTTAGTAGGCACCAATATGATTTTAATAAATCTGCCAAGTGCCCACATACGTATTTATTATCTGCTGAGCTATACATTCGATTTTGTGTAGGTCAAAAATATGCAAGTAGCTACTTTATTATATAGCAAATTTTCTAGAAATCTTAAGACTTTTCAGCTTTAATATTCTCCTCTTGGCAAATCAAACATTATTAACTATGCAGAATATAATAACTACAATAATTAAAAAATAATTTTACAATTCATCATTATAAAAAATAATTATTCGATATAATGTGTTCATATTCTTGTATTACACAATAAAATAGGAAACTAAAAGAAAACTATTTGCCCTAACTTATAAAGGAAGTAGAATTGTCCTAACTTTAATACTGCCTTGAGAAAGGTAAGTTCTATCAACAGCATTGAATATCTAAAATAATTTCATCACAATACACTGAAAATATACATAATTTAATTAAAAATGAAGTTCAAAGTGCACAGTGTTTACTGATTTTTAAGTATCACTCTAGAATGGTTCTGGCCTTAGGAAAGGAGGGTTGAGGGCTGTACAGATAGTATTGAGGCTAAAGCATTTATCTTGCATGCAGCTGCAGCAGCAACAATAATTAGCATTCCTGATACCACAAATGAACCCCCACGAGCTACATATAGTCCCAAGCACCAACAGTTATGTGGCATGCTTCAGAATAAAGCTAGATGTGGTTCCTGATCAGAGCACAACGGTTCAAATCCTGACAAGCATCTCACCTCAACTGGGGAAAAGGAGGTCAGAGTTATATAGTACAGTGGATAGGGTGCTTGTCTTGCATGTGGCCCAATTAAGTTTAGTCCCCAGAAAATCATATGGTTTCCCACGTACTGCCAGGAGTGATCCCTGAGACAGAGTCAGGAGTAAGTCCTGAGCACTTCTAGGTGTGGTTTAATAACAAAGGGGTTGGGGGGAAGGACAAAAAAAAGAAAAAGGGAGTACAGGAAGAGATAAACAAGAGAGGACCATAAAGGAACCATAGAGGAAACTTAATTGGTAGGTTACAATTTAACATAAACGTTGACTTAATTATTTTTCAAGAAACCTCTAGTGCAATGCCTTTGTCAAATAACAATGATGCAAAATAGCCCTAATACTTCCTTTCCTTCTCTTTCTTACTCTTTTAACAAGAAAGGCTATAAAAAGGTCATGATTAATTTTGATACTAAAGGAGAAAAGTTCAATAAAAATGTTGTATAGGGAAAAAGTGACTGGGAAACATAATCTTGGGCTCTGAACTTATTAGCTGTTGAGATAAATATCGCTTTTTTTTTTTTTTGCTTGTTTGTTTTGTTCTGTTTTTAGGGCCACACCTGATAGCGCTTAGGATCTGTGCTCAGAAATCACTCCTGGTAAGCTTGGGGGACCATATTCTCATCTGCTGGGGATCAAATCCAGGTCTGCCACGTGCAAGGCAAATGAGCTATCCGCTATACTATCCCTGCAGTCCCCAGAATTTTTTTTTTAATTTTGAATTTAAGAGTGTACAAACTGGGGACTGGTAACATACATACAGATAACATACAGTGGGTAGGGTGTTTGCTTTGCATAAGAGTGATTCCTGAGTACAGAGCCAAAAATAACCCGAGAAACCCCCATCCCATCCCCGAAAAAAATGTATAAACTAGTTTCACAAACAATCTTAAATCATTGGATTTTTCTTCTTCCCAATCAGAGAATGGACTTGTTATAGTAGCATAACCATGAATTATTTAAAATATTATTTTCAGGAGAACCAGAAAGATAGGAGGTGTGTAGCAAAGACACTTGCATTGAATTTCTATCCTATTTCTATCTCCAGAACCATATATAGTCATCAGAACACTGCTAGGGATCATTCTTGAGCACAGTGCCAGGAATAGCACCTGAGCACTGCCTGGAGTGGTCCCAACACCTACCCACAAATAAAAATCCTTTCTAGGAGCCAAGAAGATGGCACACAGTGGTCATCCTCCGAACACTACCACCAAGTATGACCCACAAACAAAAACTTTCAAAACTATATGTACAACATCTGATCTAATACATATAAGAATTTTAAGATAAAGTTGTGTTGTTACTTTTCTACAAATAATCAAATTGCCTATCAGAATAAGTTAAATGACTTGCCCAAGAGTCAAAAACAAAAAGAACGGAGATGTGCCAATCTTTTTTAAAAACTCCTTTTACTGTACTACATTACATGACTCTGATCCAGAGAGGCTGGTGTATTAAAAGGTTATTTTTGGCAGTCAACATCAACTGCTAGTTGTTACTGGAAATGTATAATATATACCTACATTCATTTTATACACTAGAACTATAAAGAAATAAAACCTTCACTTCAAGAAATTATTTTTAGAAGCCATCTGTCAATGTCTGCCATCTTTTGGTAAAGATATTAAACTCCATCTTTGAGAATTCAGTACTCTTTTTTTTTACAAAAATGCTTAGATCTGTCTAGTGAGAACAGAGATATATAGAAAATGTCCATAACAGAGCCCAAAATAAAACTCATATGTGGAGCTCCTGGGATTTGAAATGGCCTTAAAGAAATTTAACCAAGATATTCTGCAAATTTGCTGAGTGAACTCTCATTTTCAATCTTTCTAATATAAAAAGTTTTTTAGAAGCTGATTATCTACTTGAAGATTATCCATCTCTTCTTGTTACATTCATTTTCTACATTTAGAGCCTCCACTAATTTGTGGTGCCTTGAGAATCACTTATTTTTCAGTGTCATAGGGGGCCATAATGATTTTCTGTTCAGGGTTTATATATATATATTTTTTTTTCGGGCCACACCTGTTTGATGCTCAGGGGTTACTCCTGGCTAAGCGCTCAGAAATTGCCCCTGGCTTGGGGGGAATCATATGGGATGCCAGGGGAATGGAACTGTGGTTGCGATCTTTCCTTGGCTAGTGCTAGTGCTTACCTCTAGTGCCACCTCGCTGGCCCCCAAGGTTTATATTTTACAGATTTCAGGTATTACTAACAGAGCCACCTAAAGAAATCTTACTCTATTTCTCCATCTGGCTAATATTAGTAGCATAATGCTACTAAATTTGATAATGACAGTCAATGCTTTAATTTAAAAATGATTAAAAATAAAGACATACATCACCTCTGAATCCTATTTTTCCATTTTGCTCCTATTCTACAATAATCTAACAAGTGATGGGCTATAAGGTCAAAATTGAAAATTATGAACTTACATAAATATTCAACATTTAGAAATTTCCAGATCGAAATTTGTTTCTGAAACATGAATATAACAGCACTGTAAATCTCTTTAAAAAGCATAAGAAAACTTGTTACATTTAGTATTGTTCACTACCATCTTCTTACACTCTGTGGAGTCAAGGTCAAACCTAGGACTGCTCAGCTCAGGGGCTCTCCAGAGATATGCATGTGGATACTCAAAAGACCAAGTTGTGTCAGGGTTTGAAATGGGGTTAGAAACATGCAAGGTATATGCCTATCCCCTATTTTATTTTTCCCCTCTCTCCTTTTTCTCTTCTCTTTGTTCTCTCTCTCTCTCCCCCCTCCAGTCTATAGAACTTTTTAACAATGCTAATACGATTATTGACATTTCATCAATTTCTATGCAAATATAAATGTTTTAGTAAATTTAAGTTTAGTATAAAATTTAAATTGTACAGTTTTAATTTAATGAGAATG
>PVKC010021817.1:0-17972 GCA_004027635.1 Crocidura indochinensis
GACTGGGGGCCTGCCAAGCCTCCCAGCACTCCCCAGACTAGGGAGATAAGCTCCGGTATGGGGCCTCCCCAAACCCTATACCTGGCAAGAGCTGGTCTCCTGAATTGAAGAGGAAACTGGAAGCCAGATGTCTGCCCGCCCTCCTCCCAATGCATCTCCCCGCTGGAGTGCGGAGGGAGAGGGGAAGCCTGAGGCCCACTGAGAGTCCACCTGAACCCACTTCTGACCATCTGAGCTGGCACCCAGGAAAGGCTTGGAGTCAGGGGAACAAGACAAGGACGACTGGGGGTCTGCCAAGCATCCCAGCACTCCCCAGACTAGAGTGATAGGCTCCGGTATGGGGCTTCCCCAAGCCCTATACCTGGCAAGAGCTGGTCTCCAGAATCCAAGAGGAAACTGGAAGTCAGATGTCTGCCTGCCCTCCTCCCGATGCATCTCCCCCCTGGAATGCGGAGGGAGAGGGGAGGCCTGGGGCCCACTAAGAGTCCACCTGAACCCACTTCTGGCCATCTGAGCTGGCACCCAGGAAAGACCTGGAATCAGGGAAACAAGACAAGGATGGCTGGGGGCCTACTAAGCCTCCCAGCCTCCCCATACTAGGGGGAAAGGCTCCAGTATTTGGCCTCCCCAAGCTCTATACCTGGCAAGAGCTGGTCTCCAGAATCCAAGAGGAAACTGGAATCCAGATTTCTCCCCACCTTCCCCCTCATGCACCTCCCCCCTGGATTGTGGTGGGAGAGGGGAAGCCTGAGGCATAAGAGGGGCCATTTTGATTTCTGTAAATATAGGGAGTACTGAAAATTACTCCATTGGTAAAGCTTTTAGATTGCTTCTTACAATGTGCTGAAATGGAATTCAAGGTTTATAAGGTGAGCGTGGTCGCGGAGCGAAGCTTTTTGGATGTGGGTCCTGGAGCATTTGCAGTCTTAGATGTTTGGCAGCCAGCTCAGCAGAGAAGAAGCAGAAAGGGGCAGATCACATGGCTGGCGTCTTTAAAAGTCTCTGGGCTCCCAATCACCAGGCAGGATTGGCCCCACGTGCTTTGGGTGGGGACATCTTACCGAGGGTGGGTCCTGGAACCTTTGCAGTCTTAGATGTTTGGCGGCCAGCTCAGCAGAGAAGAAGCAGAAAGGAGGTGATAAGGTTTTAAAAGAGCATGCAATGAAGAAAATTATATCAACAATAGAATTTTTTTAATGTACTAGCAAAGACCAAAAAAGTTTAAATTTGCCTCCACTGTAAGACTTCTATATAAGCAATAAAAGTTGAGTTAAAAATAATAAGAATAGTGGCTGGAGCAGCCCAAGCTAACCTAGGACGGATGGACTGTGGTTCGATCCCCCAGAGTCTCATATAGTCCTCCAAAGGAGGATAGATTTCTGAGCATATAACCCCTGAGAGTCACTGGGTGTGGCTCAAAGACCAAAAATAAAAAAATAAAGATAAAGAGAATCTAGTGCTTTGGATAACTTTAAAATAATCATTAAATCCCTCATTTTATAATACCTTAAATTCTTATTTTGAAATAATTTTAGACTTATAGAAAGTTACTAAAGTAATACAGAACTCTTCAGGGTTTACCTCACTTAACTTTCTCTGATGCTAACATCTCTCATTACCAAAGCATAATCTCAAGGTCAGGTAATTGTACTGCTACATGTAAGAGTTTTCAAGACACTGAACATCAGACAAAGAAAGTTAAAGATCTACAAATATTGGAATACAAATGAGGTAAGTTTTACAATGGTACTAGCTCATTACCTTGAAATTTTCCAGGTTATGGCCCAGGAGCCATAGCTAATGCAGAGACCAGAGGATGTTCTGAGTTGAGACAGAAGCAAAATGTCTGACCAAACTGCCAGAATACAAGAACAGAGAAGTCTTCATAGGAGGAAACCTTGTGCAGAACATCTCTGCTCAAGTATTCACAGTATACTGATCTCTACATACTTAATGGACAATTAACTTCTTTTTTTTCTTTTTTTGTTTTTTGGGTCACACCTGGCAGTGCTCAGGGGTTACTCCTGGCTCCATGCTCAGAAATTGCTCCTGGCAGGCACGGGGGACCATATGGGGCACCAGGATTCGAACTGATGACCTTTTGCATGAAAGGCAAATGCCTTACCTCCATACTATCTCCCGGGCCCCGACAGTTAAGTTCTTGAATGAAGGAAAAGAATGAAGGAAAGCAGCACTCACACAGGACCAAAACTAGAGTCCATTCTTTTTAAGCCAGAATGAAATAACACACTGGACAGAATTCTTGACTCTGTGTAAAGAAAAATACTCAGCCCTTCACAGAGCATTGTTTTATACTCATATCCTACTTAAAAAATCAAGATCAAAAGAAAAATCAAACTGCTATCAAGTAGCTTAACTATCAATCAAACACAAGGAAGGTTAGAAGTAAACAAAATATTTATTGTTGCCTTACTTTGTAGACTGGTTTTAAAAGTTACCTAATTCTACTCTAACTCCCTTGTCTTTTTTTTAGTAGAAACCCATCCAGCAGTGTTTGGGGTGAGTTTACCTTCAGTGTAGGGGTTACTGAAGAGCTGTACTGGGAGCTAATTTTAGGATCTCAACTGTACTACGCTTCTGATCTAAAACTTATACCCAATTGTCTGCTACACTTGTCTGTGTCAGTTCTTTTATCTTTTTGCATAGATAAAAACTTGAAGGATGTTTTCTTTGTTTTTGACAACTAATGGCGATAGGAGGTTGTGTCTGAGTTACCTGTGTGAAATGAGCCAGACTATCCCTTCCAATTTCTTATTAGCTCCTTTTCTCTTCCTGGAAGTTTTCTGAAATTACCATTTTAAATATTAGCCTTATTCTATTATTCTATTTTTCCTCTTTGGGAATTCATATCATAAAAGTAATTTGCTTCCTTTGCTTGTCTTTTATAATTAATATTTTCTCAGCCATTTTTGGGAGGGTTTTCTCATTTCCATATTTTTTGATGTTTCCCTGCCCATTTTCACTTTTGTTTGTTTTTTGTTTGTTTTTTTTTTTTGAACCATACCCAATGACAATCAGGGGTTACTCCTGGCTATATGCTCAGAAATTTCTCTCAGCTAGGGGTACTATATGGAATGCTGGGGAATCAAACTATAGTCCGTCCTAAGCTAGCACGTGCAAGGCAGACGCCTTACAGCTTGTGCCACCACTCCGGCCCCTCATTTTCACATTTTTCCCTTTCATTCTTCCATGCACATCTTGTAATTTGTTCTTCACTTCTAAGAGAATTTAATCTTTTTCTTCCATTTCTTTCCTAAAATTTAACAAACTCTTCCTTTCCCATACTTTTGTCCACTTCTGATTTTAGATTTAGGATTTTGGTTTAAAGTGCTTTCTCATATTCTTAATTGCTTGTTCCACTATATTTCATGGAGGTGGAAGGTATAGATAAACTATTTTCTTCTGTAACATGGTAATTTTTTCAGGAAGAAAATTTTCCTCACTTAATTTGCATGCAAATTCATTTCAAGATTTTCTAAAATATTTCTTCATAAATTTCTCTGTTTTTCTCATGTCTTATATGGTATTTTAGAAGCTTTCCTCTTTAATCCCATTTTAATTTTCTAATTTTTTTATAACTTTTATTGTGAACAAAGTGAATTACTAGTCTTTTATAGTAATATTTAAGGTATATAGTGACAATGAATCAGGGGCATGCTCACCACCTTTTTGTCTTCCCTTCACCCCTGTTCCAGCATGCATCCTATATTTCCCTCCTTTGCTCCCCAGACTGCTAGTGTAACTGGTCCCCTCTGTGTATAGCTTGTTGTAGAGTTGGTATCAATTCTGTTGTTGTTGACTTTGGGTTTGATGTTTAAGTCTGATCATTTTTTATTTCTACTCAATGATCATGCAATTGTTTGGTCCTAGTACCATCCCTTTTTCCCCCCTCAATTTATAAGACAGAACAAAATGTTTAATCCCATTTTTAGAAATATACAGATGCCATAGTGGTATTGGCAGGAATGTGTTGGAAGGGGGCGGGTATTTGGGAGGACAGACAGTTATAAAGTTTCCAGTATTCTGGTTATCTTTTTGCTTTGTAAGACAATAAATTTCTCTGGTTTCATATTTCCCTCTACTATCCAACTTCAAAAGGGTGTTCTTCTTTCCTTTTTGTCTTTTTTCCTCCCAGAAGACTATATTTTAACCATGTCTGTCCTTTTAAATCAAATCTGTTCCTTTATATTTATATCTGTTTTACCTGTTTTGGTTTTAGTATATGTACCTAGTCCTCTATGACCAGAAAAATGTCAAATCCTTTCTCTAAGCCTGCTTACCATTTGAGAAGCACGTGCACACACGCGCGCACGCGCACACACACACACACACACACACAGCTTCCACCTTTGCTTGGAGTAGAAGCAATGCAGGCGAACCGCAGTACTCACAATGATGGACTTGTTCTACTATGTTATTCTACAGTTTTAGCACTTTTTAACTGTAGTATTGTGGAGAGCTTTTCAGAAACTTCATAGATACAAAGTTATTTCATTTCCTTTTTTTGGGGGGGGTCCACACCTGGCCACGCTCAGGGGATACTCCTGGCTCTATGCTCAGAAATCACTCCTGGCAGGCTCAGGGGACCATATGGGATACCGGGATTTGAACCACCGACCTTCTGCATGCAAGGCAAATGCTTTACCTTCATGCTATCTCTCTGGCCCCAGTTATTTCATTTCTTTACAGAGGTTTTTTACTATTATTTTGTATCCCTGACCACAGCTACCCTATGTATGACCCAGTTTTAATATTTTGATCAAACATACTATACAAACCACAGGTATTCTGCTTAATAATGCATCAAATGTGTGCTGCCTAGTAAGCTCTTAAGCCTGAACTCCTAATTACTCCCATGCAGGCTTCAGCTGCTACCTTTCCTCCCCTTGGCTCTGCCACTTACCCGTTGTGCAATCAAGGGCATGTCACTTACTTTCTCTGAAAACCCCTTTACTCAACCGAATAAGGTCATGGATCTCCCAAAACTCTCTCCTTGCCACTAGGATCTTAGAAACTACCAGAAAAAGTAAACCGAACATCTGAGCTGTACCAAGGACTTCTCTAACCCACTTTTCCCTTTCCAGTTCTGCAATGCCCTATCAGGCATTAGCACTTGTCCCAGCATAAGCATGCTGGTGATTGGTCAAACCCAGATGAAGGGTCCTTCAGTCCATTAGCTGAAGACAGAGTCAGGAAACTAACTTGTCTATGTGGACTTTGGCAGAAATGGCAAGAACGGGGTTAATCTCTGGCCTCTGGGTTGCATCTGTTCTGAACCATTTTTTCTATAGATTGTTGCCAAGGACCATCCTCCTCCCTTTTGGTCCTGAGCACCTTAGTTCTCTAAACTCCAGTAATTGAGATGAAAAGTTCTCTCAAAAATCCCCCACTGGGGAGTGCAGTTTAGGCAGAAAAATAAGACCACTATGATGATGATATTTAGGAATGATAACGCTCATAAAAATTGAAATGAGTGCTGAAATGAGGTAAAGTGATATGCATGATTCCCCTTCAAGTAACAATGTTGCAAACCAAAAGAAGAGAGAGGAAGTGAGAAGAAACATGTCTGTCATAGATATAGGCATGAGGAAGGCAGAAAAAAGGGGAGAGGGAAACCGAGGACATTGCTGCCAGTAAATGTGCACTGGTCAAGGGATGGATGCTAGACATCTTATAATTGAAACTCAATCATGAACAACTTTGTCATTTTTTTGTGTATGTCATGCTGAATCAAGTTTAAAAATAACATTAAGCCAAAGCTAAAAAAAAACTCCAAAGTTCTTAACACTGAACACATTGGATATTTTTTCTTTTTCCTTTAGAGGAAAGGAACTTTAATGGTGATATATATATATATATATGGTGATATATATATACTGAATATATATATACATACCAAAAACTAATAATATTAAAGCAAAACACAGACCCAGAAAAACTTGCTAGATTCTCTCAACTTATTTAGGTCACATAAAGGAGGATTAGGAGCTTAATCTGGTTAATATTTGAAAACCATTGAAGGTTTTTGAGTTGGGTAATGGCATGGTTTTGGTAAACTAAGCAAGTATGTACACTAAATTATAATAAAATGAAGCTATGAAGGGATCAACCAGTTAGGTAACAAATAGTACCAAAGTAAGACTGTAGAATAAAGGCTAAGTCAGAGACAAATGGCCAAAAGAATTTGACAGAATAAAAAGTAATGTCACTCAAGACAATTGGGGTCATCACAATATTGAGCTATTTGGAAGGAAAGCATGAGCAATCCAGTGATTTGGGAAAGTCAGTCGGACTAATATCTGACAGACAACTGCAAAACAATAATTTTTGTTCAAGGAATGTAAGGCCAAAAGTGAGTCATCTGGAGGAAATAGATAAAGTAGAAACAGAAAAAACAGGGTCAAGAAGACAAACAACAACCCAAGGCAGAAGTTTTATAAGATGTGCATACCTTGGAAAATAGAGGAGGATTAGAACCATTTTGTGCCATGAATCTTGAAAATACAAAGTTTAAAGATAGTCCACAAACTTAGTAATATGCAGTATGAGAAAGAATAAGTCCATTGGCGAAAGTACCTGTGTATCATGAGAGAGAATAGTAGATAATATTTGTGAAGAGCTTAAAGAGAAAAGTGCTAAGACATTGATAAGATTGGCTGCTGTACTTCATTTAACTCAGATTCACTCTAAATATGGGTGGGGAACTACAGAGTCTAACTTCAGTGCCACAATGCTCTCATAAAAGCCCCAGCAATAAAAAGGGTGAACTAGAACTATACTTGCCTGTCCCACTAAGATACCATTACATGGAAACAGAATATCAGAGGCATAAAAATAGTAGCCTGTTAGTGTAAAATAATGGATTAGTTTAGTACTTAGATAACCAGGAATATGAAGTTTTGCTATCAACACCCACAAAACTCTAAGAACAACAACAACAAAAAAAGCAAAAGAATTTCTGTCCTGGACATGATACAACATGGACAGATACAAGCAAGTTCACAAGCTCCTCCAAATTTCCAAGCCTGAATGAGGATCTCAAATCAACACTCTAACAGGGGTCCTCAAACTTTTTAAACAGGGGCCCAGTTCACTGTCCCTCAGACCATTGGAGGGCCAGACTATAGTAAAAACAAAAATTAAGAACAAGTTCCTATGCAAACTGCATACATCTTATTTTGATGTGAAGAAACAAAACGGAACAAATATAATATGTGGTCCGTGGGCCATAGTTTGAGGACCACTGCATGTGATGGCAGTGGAATTTAAGCAATGACTAGAAGAGAAATCCCATCAATTTAAAGAAGAATTGATTCAAGGTATGAAAGAACCCACACAGATAGAATTGAAGAGACTAAAGAATAAAATAGCAAACCACAGCAATAGAATTCTGAATGAAGGGAGTTGTTTTTGCAAAGTTGAAGACAAAATACAACTCATGAACAGTAATAAAATGGCTCATAGGAGAGAAGTAAAAGAATGAAACATAATGTAATGTACTTAATAGATAACAGCAAGAAGGATAATTTCTGCATCGTAGAAACACCAGAAAGAGAGGGCAAGTCTAGAATAATGATTTATAGAAGAAAAAAACTCAGATTTTTCCCTAGTGTCAGGGAGGCTTCTGTCCAGTTAGGAGGCCCAAAGAACCCCCCTCAGTAGATTCAAACTAAACAACACCAAGACACTTTGTAATCAAAATACCAAGAACAAAAGTGAGAGATTGACTACTTAAAGCAACATGAGAGAAGAAAAACCCTCGAATACAAGGGAAATAATATTTAAAAAATCAAGAGGTTGGAGCAATAGTACATGAGTAGGGGAGGCTGCCTTTAACACAACCAACACATATTAATTCCCCAGAACCACAAATGGCCCCTCTATTCCTGCCAGGAGTGGTCTCTGGGGGCAGAGCCAAGAAAAAACCCTGAGCTCCATCGTGTGTGGCCCTGAAAAACTGTCATTTAGATTTGAAAGAAGAATAAAAACATTTTCTCACAAACAAGTGTTGAAGACATTTGCTGCAACTAAAACAATTATTTAAGAATTACTGAAAGGCCACCTATAAAAAGCAAATGCTAATTATAAAAGCAACATAAACCCCACACACAGAAAAATGGAAACAGATCTTCTTGTATCAATAATCTCTCAATGTCAACGGACTAAACTCTCCCTTAATAAAGGCATATAGTGGCTGCATGGATCTGGAACAAAATCCAATCTATTTGCTTCTATTATAAACACAAAAATCCACAGGATAAATACAGGCTCAGAGTAAAATTATCACACAATATTCAATAAATACTTGAGAAATCCATATACATGGACGCAATAAATCTTGGTATGATATTTTAATAAATTCAAATAATAAACAATCTGACTAATAAAGGAAAATAATTGAGTTTAAATCCCCAGTGTCTCACATGTGTTAAACATTATCCTAGCAGCTGTGGTGTCTGTAATTCCTGGCATCATAATGATTTGTGGTTGTACCACAAAGCTATGTAGTCATCTATGGACACTATAGTTGAAATGCTGTTCACACACCACAGTTAGGAAGTCTGACTCCAATGAGCACATTTGTGAACACTTCAGTCACCCCAGTGAGTGACACTGCTGCCTTAACCATAACTACTACAGTACAGGTAGGAGTCCAAATGACAATAAGCACATGTACAAGCACCACAACTAAATGAGTGTAGTGAACACTGTGGGAGACTATGCCAGCAGTACATGATATACAGCCCCCGGTGAGTAGTACTGCTAAAAAAATTCAAGTGCCACAGCCAGCCCTGTGTGTGACTTGGTCATCACAATACCAACATCATAGAAAACATTGAAGGAAAAGGTGAGTTAGCGGGGGTTTGGGGGGAGGTCAAGGGAAGAACTAATTAATTCTAATAACAGAAGTTCTACTGAGGTTACTGGAGTGGAGAATCCTATTAATACTTAGGGAAGTACACATGGTGAATAGTATACATTGAAGAGTTGTAAAACTGTACTTCCTAAAGCATATATTGTGCCATAGATTTTTACTAAATAAAAAAAACTATCAATCAAGTTAATAAAATAAAAGGATTTCTAGAAGAGATTCAAAGAAGGAAAAAAGATAGTGTTTGCTTGTTTTATTTTGAAAACTGAAGAAACTAGAAAGCTTAAATTGCAAATTGTTCAAGTGATATGCTAACTTTTCTGTTTATTCCAAACCACATTCTTTCTTCTCTGAAATTTGAGGATAATTAGAATCCACACTTCACAGGTATCGCCTGTGTATACAGTATCTTGCCAACAGAAATTACATTTTTTCACATATTAGTCATACGTCTCAAAAAAAGTTGTGATATTTCAAAAAAAGATCATGCCTTCATAGCCTTCTTGTAGGTTCTCTTGTACTTCTTGCATGACTGGCATGACTTACTCTAAATTAGAACTTTAAAACAAAAGTAGTATAACTAAAGGTAATACCCTATAGTTAAATCTTTCCATCTGCAATCACTTATTTTAATAAATATATTCATTTATTCTTTTTATAGACAAATGTATTTGATTCAAGAACACCCAGATTTCAACCAACCCTGGTTGAGCAAGAGTTCAGCTTACTCTTATCTTTAGCTAAAAATTCCTTCACATATTCACTATTTTAATATGCATCCAGCAAGTTTGCATGCTGAGCATATTTTGTAAATCAAACTATAAATAGCTATAATAAATGTCATATGTAAATTAATCTATTTTCAAGGTTTCTGAGTACAACAGAAAACTGAATAATTTTTTGAATGGCTGACAAATACTTTTTATGCCTTTGCATTTGGATACCTCCCAAACGACTGAGAGAATTTTTCTAAAACTTTATCTTACAATTCCATTTAAAGTGAAGATAGCAAAACTCACTTGTTAAAGATAATTAATGAGGCCTATTATAGGACTGAAAATTAATGGCTGGAAATGTGGTTCCTATATTCACATAGCTTTATTCCAGTGACAATAAAAATGCAAGAAGGCACTATAAAAAATAGTCATTGGAAATGTGCATAGATCTAAAATTTATAATGGAACATCACTGCTGTCCATTAGGGTACACGTTGAGAATATCCCAAAGCAATAATATACACTTTTTTCACAATCTCCAAAATGACTTTAATGAGAGTAAGACAGATCTATAAAAAGGTTTCTACTACCACTAAAGATTTATAGCCACTAAAATAACTGGATTTCCTCAGAACACTGATTAATTTTCTAACTGTGTAAAGATTAATTACTGAACAGAGATAATAAACTGACTAAGGGGGGTGGGGGGGACGCCCTGAAGAAAATACAAGGTACAAGTCAACAAATTCCAATTTGCCTCCAATCAAATCACACCCACACACCCACACCCACACACACTCACATATACATATGCTCAAGCTCACAAGCGTCAAAAAATGTCAAAGCCAAGGAGAGAATGTAATAGAGCAGTAGCAACCTCATTTCCTCTGCCCAGTAAAACAATCAGAGGTATGAGATCAACGCACATATGCTCTTTGCTAGTGTTGGTGTGTAGGTCTTCTTTTCTTTCTTTTTTAGGGGGTTGTTTGTTTGTTTGGGGGTACACTCTCCAGTGCTCATTTCAGTTAGGGCTTACTCCTGAGTCTCCCCTTCAGGAATCACTTCTGGCAGGACTCAAGGGACTCAATGGGGTTTGGAAATCAAACTTGGATCAGTCACATGCAAGGC
Source organism: Crocidura indochinensis (assembly GCA_004027635.1). Lineage (NCBI taxonomy): Eukaryota > Metazoa > Chordata > Mammalia > Eulipotyphla > Soricidae > Crocidura > Crocidura indochinensis. The sequence goes on from PVKC010021817.1 coordinate 10,738, forward strand.
AAGGGCCCTACCTGCTATCTAGCTCTCATGCCCCAGATCTTTTTACTTAAAGGCATCCATTTTTGAGGGTACAGAACCTAAATTGTAAACCCAAATATCATTTGTCCAGGATCTATACGAAGTCTGTATAGAGAATACAGAATCATTAATTGCTCCAAGACTGAATTATTCCTGTATCTGCTTTCGGATGCTCCCAGTTTAACTGCAGGAGCAGAGTAATTTAAACACAAATTAAGCAATAATATGAAATCAATTTACAGTTTGCCATACTTATGGTCTCCCATCTATATTTTTATGCCAGTTGTGAAGTTTTCAAACAGAAGTCTACCTAACTCTTGAGAAACAACCAAAGGCTTCATCATCAATTCTCTCCCCCGGAAATCTCTGGGATTTAATTCCATCAAAGGGATTCATCGTCTCCATCTGCTCACCATTTTTATTTGTGAAATACTCAGACTTCTAATTCAAGAGAGGAAATCTAATTAGCAGAGAGAGCTAAGGGACCTTGAACAAGTCAGTCTGGGATTTAGGGACCTTGAGAGTGCAACGGGGAAAAGAATCTCAGTCCCACATGGGCCTATCAGAGGAAACTGACAATTAACTGCTCTGGTCCCTGGGAAAACTTGGTCTTTGCATGCATTCCCTTTTGAAAGCAGAATCTCAGAAATATCTCCTTCAAAGCCAGTACATGTTATGTCTTTATACCTGTCAAGCCTTACAGACAAATACAGAAGTCAAGAGTTATAGAAGAAGCATTTAAAGTGAGCATAACATTTCCCTACAAGCCAAGACCCTGCAAGCACTTAAGAAAAATTTGCTTCTTACCAGCAAATCATTCCTGTCAAACCTGATTTTACTAATTTTTTAAAATAAGATATTGCACTCCTGCTATTGCAGTCCAATTCAGAACTCCCCAGTAGAAGATTTATTTTTCTAATTTCTTAACCATTAAACCAAAATTTCACTCCCATCACATTTATATGGGAGGAAGAAATGAGAGTATCCACTCTAAAAAAATCAGTTATCTGGGCAGGGCGGTGGCGCTGGAGGTAAGGTGCCTGCCTTGCCTGCGCTAACCTAGGACAGACCGCGCTTCGATCCCCCGGTTCCCCATATGGTCCCCTGTTCCTGCCAGGAGCGACTTCTGAGCGAATAGTCAGGAGTAACCCCTGAGCGTCACCGGGTGTGGCCCCCCAAAAAATCAGTTATCTTTCAGCATTTCAGTCCTAAGGACCTCTGCTATTGTACTATTCTCAGATTTAAAGCATCAAAATGTGTGTGCTAATACATAAAGTATACATGAGAGCTGAGAACAAGAAAACTGCTTAAAAGTCACTGGTCTAAGACCAAACAGTTGTAGGACCTCTAAGTAGTAAACTAGGCACAGAGGGGACCACTTATTCTAGCAACCCCGGGTGTGAGGGAAGAGGATATGAGAGGTAGAACGGGAGCGGAGGTGGAGGAAGGACAATTCAGTGATAGGAACTCCCCTGTTTTATGTTAATATGTACCTAGAATATTATCGTCAATGATATGTAAGCCACTATGATTAAAATAAATATTATATTAAAAAAAAGTCACTGGTCTTACTGCGAAAAAGCAACCATAGTAAAATGGCCTTGAACAGATATTAAAGAAGTAACATGACACTATTATAAACATGTTTTTTCCTAAAAAAAAAATTTAAGAAAAATAACCTCATCAAATTGTCTTTAATTAAAAGTCTGTCTACTATATTAAAAAATTAAGTACGTTCAATTTAAAATACCATCATATTTTTATCATTAAGTTACATTGAATTAAAAAGTCACTGGGGGCCCGGGAGATAGCATGGAGGTAAGGCGTTTGCCTTTCATGAAAAAGGTCATCAGTTCGAATCCCGGTGCCCCATATGGTCCCCTGTGCCTGTCAGGAGCAATTTCTGAGCATGGAGCCAGGAGTAACCCCTGAGCACTGCCGGGTGTGACCCAAAAACCAAAAAAAAAAAAAAAAAAAAAAACAAAGTCACTGATCTTCAGGCCAGAGAGATTGTACACAATTCATAACATACTTCTTTGTACACAGACAACCCTAATTCAATCCCAGCACCATATATGGCGCACAGAGAGATAATTGATCCCTAAGCACTGCCAAGAATGGTCTATTCCCCACCTCCCTCAAAAAACTCAAGAGTGAATGACCATAAAGACACTAACCCACGTAGCAGAAAGCTGGTCATCCCAGGAGGAAAGAGTACCAGTCCCTGACCTGCCAAAGTCACACCTGCTGCCTCCATCTCCCACAATAAAAGTCATAGTATCGGTAATAGTGTTTTGAATCTCTGGACAATTTTATTTATTTGGTACTGTCATCCCTGTAGAACATACCAATTTCACATAATGGATGACTAAAAACAAGAGCTTACAAAACCTTTCTGCCATTGTATCAGTGACTTCAATGTATATACAATACTTTTCACAAATGTGCTTGCTGCTATACTCTTCTTTTTTCTTTCTTTTTTAAACTTCCTTTCTTTTCTTTCTTTTTATTTTTTCTTTCTTTTTGTTTCAATAAGTTTGATTTCGCTTCTCTGGAAACAAATATATTATGATCAACTATGCCAACTATTTTCTTTAAAAATTTTAAAAGCCATTAGTCACATCTACTTAATGAGAACCAAAGAGAACCCCAGGAGTGCATGGGGAGGATCTAAGCCTTTACCACCTGGAATTTAAGTTCAGGTCTATTAACTGCACAGAATTATTTCTGTGCTCACAGTTCTCGATCCCCATAAAGTAAAGAATTTCATGACATGGGATATACCAAGTGAGAGATTCAAAGTCATAAGTTACTTAATGTGGGCCCAGAAAATAGTAAATCAGTTAAGATGCATGCCTTAGGTGCAGTTGATTTCCAAAAATAGTTGACGTCTGCTCTCAGCCCCTCTTTAACCCTGACAAGCACTGAAAAGTACAGCCCTGGAGACTCAAATATATTGAGCAGTATCAAATCCTTGGACACTTCAAACAACCAAGAATTGACTGAATGCTACAAGAAAAATCCTCCTCACAAAAAAATATTTAATTTGTAACTATACCTATAATTTATGTTTATATGCTCTCTTCTAGTTCTCTTCCATAGTTCTCCATATGGCCAACCCAGTGTAAAGCCCTGGATCCCAACGTTAAAACATCTCCTGACTCTACCTCTCTATTTTAATGTAAGTATTTCTTTACAATCACTGAACTCAATGACTTTCAAGATCTTAACAACAATAAATTTAATTAAAATCTGTCATGTTAAAATGAAAAGACATGACTTGGATCAATATCTTCAAGCTTCCTGTACATTGAAAGCTTCCTTTCTGGGGCCCAGGAGATAGCATGGAGGGAAGGCGTTTGCCTTTCATGAAAAAGGTCATCGGTTCGAATCCCGGTGCCCCATATGGTCCCCTGAGCCTGCCAGGAGCAATTTCTGAGCATGAAGCCAGGAGTAACCCCTAAGCACTGCTGGGTGTGACCAAAAAAAAAAAAAAAAAAGCTTCCTTCCACTTGCTGAGCTCACTGTTTCTCTAAAACATAGTCCAGCACAGTAGCACCAGCCACATGTGTAATCTGGACTTAAATTTCTTAACAATATGGAGTTGGAGAGATAACACAGAGGCAGGGTATTTGCCTTGCACTGAGCCGATCCAGAATGGACAGTGATTCAATTCCCAGCACCCCATATGGTCCATTGAGTCTGCCAGGAGCGAAATCTGAGTGAGCCAGGAGTAACCCCTGAGCACCACCAGGTGTGATCCAAAAACCAAAAAAAAAAAAAAAATCTTAACAATACATACTTCAAGTTCAGTTCCTCAGTCACATTAGCCATATGTCAAACGTTTGCCTCTGACATCTATCTAGTGGACATCACAGACAGAATGTGATGTCTCACATTTTCAGTCTCTAGAAAGACTTCTTTGCTATTGAGTACCACTGTTTCTCCCCATCAGCGTTAATACTCCAGCTTTTCAGGTTGCAAGTGTGTGGATGTTCAATGAGTTTCCATGCACCCCATTCTCCAACTTCAACAGAGAACTGGGGATGGAAGTAATGGATCAGTCACATCCACAGGAAGCAGACCAGAATTTTGTAGAACTAATATCCACATTCATATTCCTCAGAATTATATTTATCTCCAGAACTATCAAAGAAGATATATATGCATGAGAAATCATCATTAGCAGTAGTGTAAATTATTTTTTTAAAAAGGCAGTCAGTGAACAAAGTATGAATAAGGTTAAACTCAAATACTGAAGCTAAGACTTGCAGTAGAGAACAGCTGAACCCTAAGAATTCCATTTCAGGGCCAGAGAGATAACATAGTAGTAGGGCATTTGCCTTGCATGGAGGACGGTGATCCAAATCCCAGAATCCCATATGGTTACCTGAGCCTGCCGGGGGCAATTTCTTAGTGTAGAGCCAGGAGTGATCCCTGAGTCCTACTGGGTCTGACCCAAAAAAAATTCCATTTCACTTACGTATTATGTACATTTACATGTTACTTACAGGTATATCAATTAACATTACTGCAGATAGTGCAAAGAAGCTAAAGTTCTTCTATATGAAAGACTCACCAGCTACCCTCCTCCTATTTTAACACCTCATGTATGCAATAAATTCTATTTTCTGAGTGAATGCCAATGTGGAGGAAGTAGACAGCAGCTGTTTTAAGGAAAAATTAATTCATATATATCCAAAGAACATTCTTAATCCTTGACAGCCTAAGATTATCAAAACATAATATTAGAATCTTCCACTATTGCCATTAATATTTTAGCAAAGACATTTAACTCCAGTAACAGAAGGTAGTTACAAGAATAATATCAGATCCATAAATAAGACTTCGTGCCTTTATACACATTAAATGAATGAGTGACAGTTACACATTTCTCCTTGAGGCAAACTATATTTCTAAATCTATTTTAAGATACATAATACAAAATGGAGGTTGTAAAAATAAATTATTTTAATTTATTTCAAGGTTATTTTCTTTAAGTATAAATTTTGTTTTAATCATTTATATTTACTCATTAATATTTTATGGGGAAAAACAGAAGTAGACTTGATAGAGGTAATGAGTAAATAGTAAAAGGCTTTTTAGTAGGAAAGGATTCCCTCAAGTCAGATGAACTTGAGAAACAAGGTAAACTAGTCTCTTGGCTAGAGAAATTTCTCTCTACTGAATCAAAATTTGAAAAAAAAAATCATTCCCATTTTCACTCACAAGGGATCTATCAGCAACTCTTCATTGTCAATGTATTATGTGGAAAATGCCAGGCCCAGAGTAGGGTCAAAGCTCTGGTATCAAGAAGGACCATTGACGAAAGATTAAAGCTCACCTTGAACATCGACTGACCCCTAGAACAGGATCAGATAAAAAACTATACGCTGGTCTCTCCAGTGGGAAAAAGCCCAGGTGGCCAGCAATTGCCCCCATATGACCTCTAAGAGGCTATGCAAAATGATTCTAGTACAGGGGTGGCGAACAGGTGGCTCTCGAGCCGCATGCGGCTCCCGGCCAAAATGAATGCGGCTCTTTGCCTCGTATTTTGTATACTGTGGCTCTTTGCCAAGTTTGGATTTTGTTCTGCTGCTTCTGAGGAGAGATCTCTGAGCACAGAGTCCCACCCCCAGACTGCGTCCTCCCGTCTCCCATCCCTCGAAAACAACTGCACTGGTCAGCGAGTGGGGACCCGTGTGTCACATGTTGGGTCACATCTTGCCATTAGTTCTTAGTGTGGAGGACGCAGCACACCCTCACCATCACTGCAGGATTTTTACCCTCACTCAAAATGGCAAAATGCAATATGTGTTTAATAGATTATTGTTAAAATTACATGCTTTTCTGTGAGTATTTAGGCAGGTCACTGCGTGGTGTGGCTCTCTGACTCTCACAGTTTAAAATTTTGGCTCTTTGTGTCGAACTTGTTTGCCACCCCTGTTCTAGTATGTAGGTTAAAGATCTGGATTAAAAATGAATATTCAGGAGTAACGAGTAATAGTTGATGATTAAATTTGAAAGAAAATTAAATCACTCATGAGAGTAAAGAGAACAAAAATAATCAAAAGTGACAGGCACCCTGAAAAGCTTCAGGATGAATAAAAGGTGAGGAATCAGCAAGGATGCTGATTAGAAATAAGTAATTTAGGGGCTAAAGCAACAGTACAGCAGGTAGGGCACTTTTCTAACATGCTACCAGTCCAGGTTTAATCTCTGGCAACCCATATGGTATCCTGAGCATTACCAGGAGTGATCTCTGAACACAGAGACAGGAATAAGTCATAAAAACTGCCTGAGTTTTGGCTCAAAAACCAAAAAGAAATAAGTTATTTAGTCCAAAGGAATAAAGTGGCCAAGAATATCAAATACTAAATAGAAATTAAACCAAATTATAACTAACTACAGCTCATGGGTTTGGACATGGAGGAAATCTCTGATGACTATTGTCAAAGCAATTTCTATATAGTGGTGATCCAGAGGTAAAAATTCATTGACTTAAGAAGGAATAAAGACTTTATTCAAATTCTTTTTTTTTCCTTTTTTTTCTTTGAAGACAAAGATGTAGAGAAAAGGCAAGGTAAATTACAGTGGAAAGGTAATCATCCATAAACAGAATTCTCAAAAGAAGACTTTTGTCAAATTCTAATTAGATTTCCAGTCTTAGCTGTGCATAAGAAATAAAGAAGGGGCACATGAGATTGAGGGTGCTCAATGGCAAGGGTGCCTGTTTTGCAAGCTTGAGTACACAAGTCCATGTCTGGTATCATTCCCATCTGCCAAGCATCACCCAGAAGCCTTTGAGAGACTCTGCTCTCTGGGACACCCAGGGCAAAAAATGCAGTGTTCCGTTTCTGATATACAACCAGATGTGTGTGCAAGCACCACAACTAAAAAAATGTGCAGTTCCTTGAGAAGTATGTACGTGAGCAACACAGTAACCTCTGGCATATTACAACCAGAAAGTGAGAAAGCACCCCACCTACATGAAAGACACACACTCAAACATCACAAGTACATGCGGCAAATGTGCAAGCTTTGCAACTCAAGTGTATGATTCCTGGAGAACACAACAGGTAAAAGTGATAACACAGCAGTCAAGTGTGTATGATCCACATAATCTCAGAGGAAGAAAAAGAAAGAAAGAAAGAAAGAAAGAAAGAAAGAAAGAAAGAAAGAAAGAAAGAAAGAAAGAAAGAAAGAAAGAAAGAAAG
>PVKC010021818.1:0-17978 GCA_004027635.1 Crocidura indochinensis
CCTCTAGCGCCACCTCGCCGGCCCCCAGTCAGCTCTTTTTTTAATGGTAAAATTTTGTCATTTGAGATACGGAAGGACCTTAACGGTGTTTTGCTACATGAAACATGTCTGTCAGGGAAAGCAAATCACTGTATGATTTCACTCGTGTGTTGAATAACAACGAAAGGAAATGAACAAGCAAAGCCAAAACAAACTTTAAATCATAGATAACAGATTAATAGTTTCCCAAGAAAGGGGATGCAAGTGAGTGACATGGTCAGTTTATTAATTGCACAATAAAGGATGAGGGCCAGGCTTTTGGTGTGCCCATGCTCCAGTATATTCAGATGTCATATCGCAGTGTCATATAACTAAAACATACACTGTTTAAAGAAATAAAATGCTACTTAAAGATTATTTCACTGTACAACCATGAAAAATAATACACTGTTTCTAAGACAACATAATCAGGATATCAATGAAGTCCCCTTATTTTCCTTACCTTTATAGGATTTCATTTTTAATTTTCCAAGCATGTGCATCTTTTCTATTATAATATAGGGCTTTTAAATTATATTATCAAAAGAGAGATGTTTTGGAAAATTCCACACAATGTTTCCACATAACACATTTTCTTTCTGCTCAGAATGCTCCCAAAAGGAAAAAAAGTCTATAAATCATATTGGTACATGTGCTTTATTTATGGAAAAGATATTTGTATTGGTTTTTGCTTGTTTTGCTTTTTACTTTTGGATATTGAGGGTTTTCTGAATCATCATACATTCTGAGTCTAAAAAAACATAAATTAAAATCCTGCTTGCTATTATATAGTAATTGTTTTTTATGGTTTCTCCTTTGTAGTGTTGATGCCATAACCTCTATTTCAGTTGGAATCATAATTTCATTAATAGCTTACTATTTATATTATACTCACACACTGCTACAATATATAGTCAGGCTAAATTTTTTTTATTACTCTCACCTTGACTCTATCCATAAAAGAGACGAAGAAGAAAGGAAAAGAGTACTGGCATGCACTAAACTCCTATTCTCCTCTAGGTACTACCTATATATAGCATTTTATATAGTGACTCAAAATCCCATTAAACACTGTTATTTTTAGTGTTTTACAAAAGAAAAAAACTGGGCACAGAGATACAAGGAGACTTGATTAAGGTTATGTAGTTAATAAACGGTGGGTCTGGAAATGTTCAATCAATGTACAATATTGTTTTACCAATAGAGAGTTGGTTTCCCCAATCTTTATAAAATCCCTTCCTTTCTAATCTACTTTCTGTTTTGTGTATCTTTACCAACTGAGATAAGTTAGTGGCTTCCACTCTTAGGTTCTATAACAAAGACTGTTGCTGCATTAAATTTCTTCCTCTTTAAACATAAAAGAACTTAGAGATATAAGAAAACTTGACTAAGGTTATATAGCTAATAAATGGCAAAGCTAAAAATGTTCGGTCAACCCAAACCCTGTGTTCTAGACAATTTATCAGGTCCTCTTCTGGCTAATTGTATCTGTACTCTTCAGTGTACCTTAAAAATTAATTGATGAGATTATAAGATATATCATTCATCTTTGTCAGCATCTTTCTTTCTTGGTGGGGACATAGGGTGTTGAGTGTTCAGGGGCTATTCCTGGCTCTGTGCTCAGAAGTAATTCCAGACAGTACTTGGGGTATTATATATATATAGCGTTAGGGATCAAACCAGGGTCAATGGGATGAAAGGTAAGTACTGGAAGTTTTGAACTATCATTCCTACCCTCTTCAAAACTTTTTTTTGTGGTTTTTGGGCCACACCTGGCAGTGCTCAGGGGTTACTCCTGGCTCCATGCTCAGAAATTGTTCCTGGCAGGCACGGGGAACCATATAGGGCACCGGGATTCGAACCGATGACCTTTTTGAATGAAAGGCAAACGCCTTACCTCCATGCTATCTCCAGGGCCCCCTCTTCAAAACTTTTATTTTTGCTTGTTTTGGTCTGCTTTATATGAAGAACACCCTTTCATTAGTCAAAGATTCAACATCTATGTTAATTAACAAAAAAAAAACATGACTGGAATATCCAGACAAATCAAAACTCTGCAACGTCCCCACCCATATCACCCTGGCCCATACTTTCAGGGCCATCATGAGAAAGTAAATCTATCTGGCTAAAAAAAAATGATGTTGGAGTGTAAAAGTAGAAAACTAACCCAATCTTGGATTTTAAGAATACCAAGAGCAAATGAACATAATGAATCATGTAAGTAGGAAAACTACTAGATATAGAGAAATAATTAATACTAAACATGCATTAACCTCTTCCTGGGTGTGAAGAACTTTGTATCTGTATTTAACTCTCATTAAAAACATAATAGGTATGAATATTTTTCTCTGTGTTAAAAAAAGAGAAAATAAAGAACATCATTTTTCAGTCAGCTCAGGAAATTTATCAATTCTGTACAGATATTAAATGATGAGAACTCTCAATTCTGTATAGATATTAAACGGTGGTGACTATCCATTTCATACAGATATTAAATGTTCACCAGGGCATGATGCTTACTCTTATACCATGTGAAAACACACCACAAGTAAACTTGAAAACTTTGACATAATTATCAATGGGATATGGGATGATAGAATCAAACCACAATTGGCTTAATGAAAATCTATCATTTAAACACATTACCAATAACTGAGAACGTTATGGCATCATTTTCTTCAAAAAACTGTTTAATGGAAGCAGAGATAAACAAATGGGACTACATTAAGCTGAGAAGCTTCTGCACCTCAAAGGAAACAGTGATCGGTTATAAAGGCCAACCACGGAATTAAAGAAACTATTCATGCAATACCCATAAGTTAAGGGACTATTATCTAAGATATACAAGGTACTAACAGAACTTAACAAGAAATATCTAACCCCATCAAAATATGAGAAGAAATGAACAGACACTTCGTCAAAGAAGAAATATAGATGGCCAAAAGGAACCTGAAAATAAAATGCTCCACATCACTGAGCATCAGGGAGATTCAAATCAAAACAACAATGAGGTACCATTTCATGCCACAGAGACTGGCACACATCACAAAGAACAAGAACAACCAGTGTTGGCATGGATGTTAAGAGAAAGGAGCTCTCATTCACTGCTAGTGGGAATGCCTGGTCCAACCTTTCTGGAAAAAATATGGGTATTCCTCAAAAATCTGGAAATTGAGCTCTCATTTTATTCAGCAACTAGGGATATACTAGGAACACAAAAAACATAGTACAAACATGCTCTCTGTGTACTCCTATGTTCATTGCAGTGCTGTTTATAATAGACAGGATCTGGAAACAACCTAGATACACGACAAGAAATGAGTGGCTGAAGAACTGCGGTACAGCTGCAACAGAATACTATACAGCTTTTAGAAAAAATGAAGTCATGCGAAGCAGAAATCTTCCACACACCACAAAAGCACCGAGGGGAGAGTAAATGATCATGCAAGGAGTCTATAGTTAATCCCATGACAGCAAACTTCAGTGAGGAGAAACCCTGTATCTCCTAGGTCAAGGGAATTCCCTCTATAATATCCCCAATAGTTACTGTGCCTATGCAGGGGGTGGGAGAAAAAAAAAAGGGGGGGGAAGCACAAAATAATCATTTTTCCACATATATATTTATTGATTGATTGATTGTATTTTTTGATGTCCTTATTTTGGTGTAGATATTGAAGTTGATGTCTCCTTTTTATTTTATTTTATCTTCTCTTTCTCTTTCTTTTTGCACTCCAGCATGATTTGATTTCAGTACTGAGACTTTTTTGGGGTGCTTGTCTTTATTGCTGTAGTGCTCACTGGATATTTAATTTGACATTTATTTTTGTATTGCTATGGTGTTTCAATTACCTTTTTCATGTCCTCTCTCAAACTGAGGTTGATAGCCACTAGAAGGACTTTGCCCATTTTCAGCATATTTTAATTTTTTAAATTTTTTTTCTTATTCTTTACCCCATTCTATTGCTTTTCTCTCCCTCAAACAAAACCACATAACTGGATTTATCTAGCTTAGCCTCTCAAATAGAGGGAGAAACAAGGGAGGACTAAACAGATATATGATCACTGATAGTAAGCTAGACAAAAAGGGTACCACCTACTCTAGCAGCCCGGGGGGTGATGGTGGGGTATATGGGTTGCAGAAAGGGAACTGGGATGGGGGAGGACAAATTTGGCGGTGGGTGTTCCCCTCATTCAATGCTAATATGTATCTAAAATACTAATGTGAAAAATATGTAAGCCACTATAATCAAAATAAAACTTTAAAAGAAAGAGAAAAAATGAAGTCATGAAATTAGCCTATACATGGATAGATAGACATAGAGACTATTATGCTGAGTAAAATGAGTCAAAGAGAGAGATACAGACACAGAATAGTCCCACTCATCTGTGGAACTTAAGAAAAATAAAAGACAGTATAGTAATAATACTCAGAGAAAATAGAGATGAGGGCTAGAAAGACCAGCCCATTATATGAAGCTTACCACAAAGAGTGGTGAGTGCAATTAGAGAATTACACCAACAACTACCATGACAATGATAGTGAGAGAAAGAAAGAGCTAGAATGCTGTCTCGAAGATAGGCTGGAGTGAGGAGAGAATGGAGAACATTGGTGGCAGAAAGTTACATTGGTAAAGGGTGGTGTAATTTTGATGAGTGAAACCCAACTATGAACATTTTCATTAAATAAAGATATTATTATTATTATTATTTTAAAAAAAAGAAAAAAACAAAGATTTGAACAAAAGCTTGCAAGTGTAGTTCCAACAGAAAACAAGTTGCAGGCTGAGGCAAACCTGCCAGGAGTAATTTCTGAGCAAAGAGCCAGAAGTAACTACTAAGCACCACTGGTGTGGTTAAAAAATAGGAAAAAAAAGTTGCATTGAAGTGAGGAAAGAAAATAAATCATTCATTCCTGAGCCACAGCAATAGTACAGTAGATAGGGTGTTTTCTTTACATAGAGCAGACCTGGGTATGATACCCTATATCCCATATGGTCTCCTGAGCACCACTAAAAGTGATTCCTGAATGAAGAACCAGGAATGACCCCTGAATATGAATAAGTGTGGCTTAAAAGCAGGAAAAAATCATTTCCTTACTGTGCAATGAAACTTATAGGACTATAAAATGTTCATAATCTATGTTGGCTCACACAAAAGCCACTAACCAAGTGTGCACATTTTTAGTTACATGGCATATTTAAAGTCTTAATATTTGGTTGCTAAGGTGCCAGAGATGAAAGCTGGGCCTCCTCCACTCAAGACAAGCTCACTAGTGCTCAGCCACATCCCCAAGCCTAAATTGATTTTAATATTAATCCCTTTACATTAAGAGAGCAATAGCATATGTGGCTGGTAACTGTCACATTGGAAAATAACAGATATAAACCAAAAAAAAAAAAAGACAGAGAGAGAGAATAAAATGTCTGTACCAGAGGCAAAGCAGGGGGAATAAAGAGGAAAACTGGATGGGGGGAGGGCGTTGGTGGTGGGAAACATGCATTGGTGAAGGGTGTTGTACATTTTATGACTGAAATTCAATTGTGAACAACTTTGTAATAGTTAAAAAAAATAACTATTATGGACAACCTTGTAATGATGGTGTCTATTTCTTTGTTTTTGTGACTTTTAAGAAATAATATATTTAAGCACCATGATTATAAACATGATTGTAGTTGGGTTTCAGTTATAAAAAAGAACCCCCCATTAACCAGTGCAACATTCCCACCACCAATGCCCCCATCTCCTTCCTCTCCCAGCCTGTGCCTGTAATAGAGACAGCATTCTACTTTTCTCACTCATTAATATTGTCATGATAGTTTAGTCATCCCTCTACACTCACCACTATTTGTGGTGAGCTTCATGTCATGAGCTGGTCCTTCCAGTACTCATCTCTATTGTCTTTGGGCATTATTACAATAATATCTTTTATTTTTCTTGAAACCCTTAGATAAGTGAGACTATTTTGTGTCCACCTCTCTCCCTCTGACTTATTTCACTCAGCATAACAGTTTCCATGTACATCCATGTATAGGAAAATTTCATGACTTCTCTCCAGATGTCTGCATAATAGTCCATTGTGTATATGTACCACAGTTTCTTTAGCCATTCATCTGTAGAAGGGAAACTTGGTTGTTTCCAGAGTCTAGCTATTGTAAATAATGCTGCAATGTATGTAGGTGTGAGGAAGGCATTTTGTATTGTTTTAGGGCATATCCCTAGGAGTAGTATAGCTGGATCATATGAACTCAATTTCCAGTTTCTTGAGGAATCTCCATATTGTTTTTCATAAAGGCTGAACGAGACTGCATTCGCACCAGCAGTGAATGAGAATTCTTTTCTCTCCGCATCCCTACCAGCACAGATTTTTCTTGCTTGTTCTTTGTGATGTGTGCCAATCTCTGTGGCATGAGATGTAACCATGGTGTTTAAATACAGTCATTTAATGTGACAAAGTATATTTTAAGCCAAAACAACAGACAAGTTCATGAACTCTATGATTTGTGTTGATATTTGTACCTTCCAAATACTGAACAGAAAAAGAATATTTTGATGATGAGAAAAATAAGGAAAACTGTTAGTCCATTTAAGTTTTACTTCACTTGAATGTGTTAACAGTATTAGACTAAACACTAGCAATAAAAATAAAAAAATCATTCTACCTTTCATTTATTTCTCCATTTTTTTTTTAAATTAGCTCTATGATTTGGGGCCAGAGCCTTGGCACAGCAGTAGGGCATTTGCCTTGCAAGCAGCTGACCTGGGAGGAACCACGGTTCGATCCCCTGGCGTCCCATATGGCCCCCAAGCCAAGAACGATTTCTGAGCATATAGTCATGAGTACCCCTGAGCATCACCAGGTGTGGCCAAAAAAAAAAAAAAAAAAAAAAAAAAAAAGCTCTGTTAACCAGGACAATACGTCTAGACTCACTCCAGGCCTGGAGTGTGATGGCTGACTTAAAATGGGGGAGCCAGTTTTCTCTTATTGTTGCTCCTGTTTTCAGGGGACAAGAAAGAAACAGCATACATGGATCATCCAAATTAACTCGGCACTAAAGGACAAGAAAAGATGCCACAATCCCCTCCTATAAACCCGCATCCAGAACTAGTCCCAGAGAGATGATCCCGGGCAAAGGCAATCATTTTCTTCCCAAAAAGCCTCAAAAGTGATCATGGAGTATCTTGCCAGTTTCTGTCACAGTTCACATTTGTCATATCTAAATACCCACTTAACTCTTCCTCACAGACCTTGCAAACACTCATATTCTCTCCATGGGGTCAACAGAAAGGCCAGGCTATAGCAGTTTCGACTCCCTTGCAAATGATGTGCGGTCCTTTCCTGCTTGTAAAACGGCCAATCCATCCCTAAGCTCCCATTTCCATTGTAATACTTATCCAACATGTATTACTAAGGTTCTTTCTGCCAATCCTTTCCCCTAGAGCTCATTAGAAACATGGTCTCTTTTCCAAGTGTTCCCCAGAACCAATTATTATACCTAACAACTTTTTGGTACATTGCCATTCCCTGACTGAGTGATGATTTAAGAAATAGAGAAAAGAGAAAGAGAAAAATCAAGAAACTCTCAGTATTTATGGAGAAGGAGTTACTGAGGATATGAGTCACAACAGAACACAATGATCTCTTGGTAATGAATTTCTTTACAGTGATTGTGCTCAGAATTGTGTTTTTCTTATCATCTGGTTGTTTTGTCATAAAGACAGGGTGAATAATCTCCACCTTTGCCATTGCTGCTATAAAATCAGGTAAGTTTTGGGTCAAGTTTTTAAATTAACATTTTAAAACATAATCTTAGGAAATCTTCATAGCTTCGGAGAACACATTTAGCCACAACCACTCTCCCCATCATTTCATTTCTATTACTACCTATATTTTTCCATTCTCCCTTGATCTGAAGATATGCATTTGTTCAATTATATACTTGATCATTTGTCTTATCTTAGGATCAAGGCTGGAATATGAAATCTGGAAAATATAGACAACTGAAGTTCATAATTTTAGATCGTTCCTCCTAAAATGACTTACTTAAGAATATGAAGAAATATAAACGTAAAGACTCTGATAGCTTTATTGGTTTTAAAAGTAATGTCGCTCTATTATCTGGGCTAATTGTTGCCTTAAAAAATGACCCATGATCCAGAAGATGCCAGTTAAGCTGTTTTTAATTTGTTGATGATTGACAAGGGAGGCCAAAGAAGCTCCCACTTTCTCTCTGGAAGGGACATTGGAACAGCTGCTCACACACAGATTAATGGTCCATATATTCAGCCTCTTGTTGCTGACCAGCTGATAAGGCACATAATTGTCCTTAACAATTGGGAATAATTTATTCCTGCCTTAGGTGGTTGTTACCTTCAGCAATTAAAGTATAGTGACTGATGGGCTCTGTTTTGTAATCCTAGCTATTTAGCTGAGTCTGCAATTCCTACTCAAAGTATGTAGTAGATACATTACTAGATATTTGCATTCCTGAGTTCAGCTTAAGCAATGTTCTTCTATTGTCACAGAATTTTAGTAAAAATTATAAAATAGATGCTTGGCTCCATTTTGATGAAATAAGTGCCTCTCACTATAGAATTGAGGCAATTTATATACATGTATTTTAAATGCATGTAAAAACATGTATTTAACATGTAATAGGTATTTTTAGTATAAGCTTCTAAACAGAAACACCTTGAGATACAGTTGCAAAGTTATTCATATTTTAGTTTCAGTCATACAATGTTCTAAAGTGCCTCTATTTTCTTTTCCACTCTCCCTCTTGCGTGCCTTTAAGGCAGACTTCTCTCTCTCCCTCTTCCTCTTTCTCTCTCTCTCTCTCTCTCTGTTTCCTTTTTAGATACACTGTTTTTGCACTATTATTACTAAAAGGTTATCATGCATATCACTTTCCCTCTTTTTAGCATACTCTTCTTGTCCAGAGTGATCATGTCAAACTATCACAGTGGTTACAGTGATACACCCTTACTGTATTTCCCTGCTCTTTGTGGTAAGCTTCCTACCATGAACTGGTCCCCCTGGTTTTAGTCTCTAGCAATATGTATTTTTATGCTAGAAAATCCCCAATAGATACACTCTTGATATGCAAGTCCATTAGTAGAAGAAAGTGATGTCAGAGAAAGTGCTACTCTGCAGAAGTGTGGTGTACACTGTCTAGAATAATAGTGACCCTCAGAAATATGCAGTTAGATGGGTTAAGGGTTCCTCCAGTTACTTCCTAAATTGGCATAGTGAGTTAAACTAAAGGACAATATGAGTCTTCTACTAAAAATGGTGAACCATTCCTGCTAAGATGTGCCATTTTTAAATCCTTTTACATTTTATTTATTTCATGTTAAACTTTTTAAATTTCTAATTGCTTTACTTAAGCACTATGATCATAAAATTGTTAATTGTTGGATTTCAGTCATACAATAGATACCATCCTTCACCAGTGCACCTTTCCACCACTAATTGTCTTTCATTTCCCTCCCATCCCCACCTTTGTGAGCAGGCAATTTTCATCTCTCTCTGTCTTTCTCTCTCTTTCCTTTATGGCACTGTGGTTTGCACTAATGTTAATGGAGGGTTGCCTTTCATGTCACTTTCTCTCCTTTCAGCACTGTTTAGAATGATCCCAGAGACAATAGAGATAAGGTTCAAGAGGTCCAGCCTAGGGTAGAAAGCTCACTACAAGAGCAATGAGCATAGTCAAAGTAAAGGATCTACTAAGACAATGATAGTTGGAAGTATGTACTATGTCTAATTTTCTTAAGTATTTAGCAGAGATAGGGGGTAGGCATAGGAAGGCATTGTTTATAGAAGCAATTAAGTCACAATTTAATCTGCAATTCCAGCACTGTGGAGTGGAGTCTTAACTATGCCTTCTTTGGTTGATTCACAATGGAGACTCATTCAGATCCTTGGCTTCCATACTTTATAATGGATTTTTTTCCAAGATTAGGTCACACCCAGAATTTCCCAAGGCTTACTATTGCTTAGGGAATCATATGAGGTGCCAGGGATTGAAGCAGAGCTGGCTGCATGCAAGGCAAATGACTCAACCTTGGTACTATAGCTCCAATCCTTGTGATTAACTTCTGAACTTTATAAAGAGCTTAAGTTAATAAGGATGACCTTATTTTTAAGGTCAACAGTTATTATTCCTAACATGTCACTAGAATTAATTCCTCACATAAAATTAAATTATTAGGGGAAAGTTGCCATTGTGACTGCAGAATCTTTCCTAAGTTCTATCTCTCTTATCATTAGCAATGAGCAACAAAAGAAAAATGAGCCTATTCTTGCCATTTCAATAAACAGACATCTTTTCTTAATCATCGTAATTACTTAACTTGTAACTCTGAAAAAGGAACCCTCAGGAGTTGCTTAATTGATCATCCTACTAACAGTGATCCTTCATTAAATTCTATAGCAAAGATGGTAAGTGGTCTTATACTATGTTACAAGATCTCCTGATTTTATTACCTAAAGAGATCCTACTCCATTATTATTATCCCTAGCTTTTCTATTATTTAGCCAGCAATATCCCTGACACTTATCAGATGTTGTAAGAACATTAGAATATCAGTTACACATACACATAGTGTGATTCATAATATATACATATATGATATATGAACCAGCCCATGATATGAAGCTTAACACAAAGAGTTGTAAGTGCAGTTAAAGAAATGACTACACTAATAGCTACTATGACAATGAGAGAGAAATACAATGCCTGTCTCAAAGACAGTCAGGGGATGTGGGAGGAAGGAAATGGGGACATTGGTGATGGGAAAATCTTATATCCTATATGGATATAGGAGAGACCAAAAATCAACAAATTTTCCTGGTACTTCTTAATACTCTAAGTCTTTCTTTTCTTATTTATTTTATTTATTTTGTTTTGGGGTCACATAAGTCAAGCTTACTCTTGACTCTACCCTCAAAAGCCACTTCTGGTGGTGTGCTAGGGACTCTTTGAGATGCTGGGGAGTGAATCCACGTCAGCCACATGCAAGGCAAGAGCCCTACCTGCTGTTCTATGGCTCCAATCCCTTCCTTTCCATTTATAAGCCATAAAGGGCACCCATCTGCAGTATACAATTTTTTTATTTATAAAGTTGTGCAATGATCACTAGTGTTCAATTTTATGACATTTCCATTCCCTCCCAAAGCTGTATTATGCCACAAATCTAATGCCCAATAGATCCTGTTTCTTCTTTTGTTCCAGGAAGTCTCTATTTTTTTCCACTCTGAATAGATGTGCCCTTTTTAGATAATACACATAAATGAAATCATGCAGAAAATAGTCCTTTGACTATGTTCCATTTTTGTATCAGCATAATGCTTGGTGATCCATTCATGTTTTAGTATGTTTAAATAGTTCATTTATTGATTGCATCATATTCTATCATGTGCATACATCCCATTTCGCCTATCAATTCACTAGTTCATGTAAATGTTGAATGTTCTGACTTTCTGTCTATAAGGAATAAAACTGCCATAAAAATACACAAACAATTCTTTAGTGAATGGATGTTTTCATTTCTCTTGGGCAGCTGCTGAGCTGAGTTGCTGGATTTAATGACATGTGAGTATCTAATTTTTCAAACATCCAAGCAAACTATTTTCCAAAAGCTGTATTATATTCCATTCCCAACAGAAATGGTTGAGGTTTCATTTTCTTCATACTTTTGACAATGCCTATATTATCTTTTAAACTGTTGCTATTCTAGTCTCGGAAAGACTTGTTCCACGGTAGTTTTCATTTTAACTTTCTTAATTGGTGAATGATGCCAAACATCATTTTGCATATTTGTCGGTCATGCAAGCACTAACTTTGGTACAATGTCTACTCACATGTTTCAATTGCTTTCATAGCTAACTGAAATGTTGTTTACCTTATAAACTTCATCTCCTGAAAATGCACACACAGGTCAGAGGTTTCTGTATATTTACAAAGTTGCACAGCTATCACCATAATTTAATATTTTTAAAAAATAATCTTTAAGCACCATGATTACAAACATGTTTGTAGTTGAGTTTCAGTCGTAAAAAAACACACCCCTTCGACAGTACAACATTCCCACACCAATGCCCTCCATATCACTTTATCATCTGTCTCCCACCCCAAAAATGCTTATGGTAGCAATAATGTTTTTGTTACCCTTTGTTCAATGTTTAACTTGGGTATTTATTTATGGGGCTTTTTAATTGTTGAGTTGTAAGAATATTTTCAATATTGTTCATTTAAATTGTGTATCAGATCCACGACCTGAAACTTTTCATCTCAGCCTGATGCTCATTTCTGTATATCCAAAGGGCATTTGGTTTGGTTCAGTCTGATTTAGTTTGACTTGACTTGGTTAGATTTGGTTTAATTTAGATGGGTGTAGTATGGTTTGGTTTAGGGGATACTCCCAGCTTGATGCTCAGGAGTAGCCTCTTGAGGTGCTGAGGAAGGATCAATCAAGGGTCTAACCTATGCAACTCAAAAGTTCCTGACCCCTTTTACAATCTCTCTTACTTATGGTGCCTTTGGTAAAAGAAAACACTTTAAATTTTGGCTTCAGATTTAGTCACTGATTCTGTATATACTGTGTTTTTGGTATTATTTCTGAGAGCTTTTTACTCAACACAAGGTCACAAAGACTACTAAAATGTTTAACCTGATGGAAAAAATGCTATTATCATGGAGAAAATTGAATTTCACAGCATTAAGTTCCTGAGGGTGACAAATTTTACAAATTAATAACCTAAGTTAATACATTTTTGTCCATCTAATTAGAAAGACATTAATAGGAACTCGTTTTACCGTAAGTTTGCTTTAACGAATAGTTATTGACCATTGGCTATTTACAATGAAGCCTTAGGATATAAATTTGTTTTCTACAAAGCTGAGTCAGATGAAAAACATGTCCAGCCCACAATCAGTGCACCAACAGAACAATAAGTTTTCCCATGAAATCTCTGTAACTAATTAATAGTATACTAGTGAAAGGAAAGAGCACTTTTTTGTTGCTTAGAGAAATAAAAGAGATGAATTAGCAAATGTATAGGTTGTCAAATATTAATGCATTACTTATTTTAATAAACATGTTTGCATTGTGTGGTAATTTTGCAGTCACTTATTAGACCAACTTTTAACAACAATTAAACAAGCAACAAAAGTCATTCAAAATTGCTTGGTGCATAGAGAGGAGAAAAAAAAGAGAAAAAATTCTGTCACTCATTTTCCTTTCTAGCCTTTGAAGTAGGTGGTAATAGTAGTTTCTTTTCTTTGTAATTATAGAGAAAGTAAAGTAAAAATAGAAAACACAGCAACAGAAGAGCATAGTCAAATGCTTCTAATGGGCATTTTTGAATCCTTCAAGAAATGTGCTATTATGGTAGTGATTTTTTCATTGTGTCACAGTGGTTTTGCATTAGTAATATTTTTCCATCTGTATTCTGTAGCACTGCAATCTATTGAAATTTTATGGTGATAAATTAGATGCTAAGATCATTTTATAATAATATGGTATTTTAAAAAATAGCATCAAGGACATCAGACGTTCATATATTTATCATAAGTTTCTGTCATTTTGAGAACAGCCAGAACATGCACACTCGAGGTATGATTCTTCATAAGCTCTGGCACCTTGATTTTATAATTTCCAGCACCATCTGTGCCCTTACCAATGCTCACACATTGTTTCCATCACTCTTCACCGCTCAGCATCTATACCTGTCAAACCCAAGAATTACGATCTGAATGACTGAGATCCATAAAGCAATTTACATTGTGCTACCAACTCATCCTGGGAGAATTCTATATCCAGGTATTACTATCTTACAGGACGATGACATTTGACATTAGAAAACAAGATGCTGAGGAGTTTCTGCATCACTCGCTATTCTAGGTGGGACCTTGGAAAAATCACTCCCAAGTTCAATTTTCTCCACTTGAAAATGAAAACAATAGGTTGTCAGTTCCCAGAAATGCCCTGCACCTAAAGAGAATCAGATGCAGTTGGCTTCCTGGCAGAAGGCAGAATTGAATTGGCTCCTGAGATACAGGCATGTTCATGCAAGGAAGGGCAGAATTCAGAGCTTCTGGTAGATACATGAAGGAACAATGGACAACAATGCCAGAGAATTTGGAGTGGCAGAGAAGAGAACAAGAGAATCAGGGAGATGGTCCCAGAGGAGCATTGAAGGAAATCAGAGAAATTCTCCTTAGAGTCTTGGGTCTTGGCAGGAAGTGAGGTATAAGACCATCTATATGTCACCCAGTGCCTACATATTCCCTTTCAAACTATCTCTCTTCATGGTTTCCAGTAGGTATATTTGTATTAGGTAGTATCAAGTGGTTCTTTTAAATCTGTCATTTTCCATGAGAAATTGACTTTTAAAATGGACATATAAAGGTCACTTAGAAATCCCCTCAACTAAGGCAACAGCCTAGTAGCTGTGATTGCATTTTGATAATGTGTGATCAAACCTTTCTTGAATTCTGATTTGCCCCCTACCTTCGTGGTCTAATCTAGTTGTACCCAAGTCTATGATGCAAGAAAATAGCAGAACTAATTACAAGAAAGAGCTTCTGCTATGGGCTGGAGTGATTACATAGTGGCTAGGACACAAATCTTGCATATACTGACTTGGGTTCAGGCTCCAGTACCTATTATGGTCTCTGAGCTCAAGTACAGCTCAAGCTCTGAACATCACTGTATGGGGCCCCAAACAACAAAAACCGAACCAGCTTCCAGTGTGTGTTGTATGTGAGTGTGCGTGTATGTGATGCTGAAGATCAAACACATTCTTCATACATGCAAAGGGTTTAACACACACCTGGTCCTGCTGGGCTCACAGAAGTGTGATTTGTGTAACCATGATCTATATACCCTGGTACTCATTTATTTTTAGTGAAACATATTATGTCTTGAGGAATTTCACAGGAGAAATCACTTGAACTACACCTCACACATGTATTCTACTGATGATCAACATTCCTGGCTCTTGCATGTTCGATCTTGCTTAAAACATGGCAAATAGCAGAAAACAGCACATCCCTCTGGCTAAGACCAGGAGCTTTATAATCAATTCCTAGTTAACTCTCTGATAACATAACTTTGACAATTGACCCTTACTAGCAACTACCTTTCATACCCCCAGTTTCTAAGATAATTTAAGGATAATGCATGTAAAGTACTTGACTAGGTGTCTGGTACAAGGAAGCATTAAAATATTGCAAGCTGTTATTTTAAGTTTTCTGTGTACACATGATATAAGATCTAGTTCAAATAATTTCTCTTGAAAAATTCCTCAAAATATGCTTCACTAAAAAATACTAAGGCATATATATCTCTATCTCATGGCTACACAAATCACACTCTTGTGCTGTAATCCCAGCAGGGTCAGGTGCATATGAAACCTCTGGATGCTGTTTACCATGTGCTAACCGGGTAGGCTACAACCTCAACACTCCAGGGCTCCCGCTGGATACACTGTGGAGACCAAGTTTATCTGGTAATTAATGCTAAGGTTTTCATTACTCTCAATTGGGGTGGAGGGTAAACTGGAAGCCACTCCAAGAGATATTCAGCCAATCTGGTGGCCACTCAAATGCTAGCTGGGGTCCAAAGATGCAATACTATCCAGTCTTGCAATGCTATACACTACCAGGACCATCCCCAGCAGTGCTGGGATCCTCTAGAGCCACACCTGGTGATACCCGAAGGACTCTAGCACTCCACCAAGCAATGCTTGAAAAGACATATGAGATGAGAGATAAAAATCCAGATTGAGTGATGGAGCGGTGGCACAGTAGTAGGGCATTTGCCTTGCACATGGCTGATCTAGGACAGACTGTGGTTCGATCCCCCAGTGTCCCATATGATACCCCAGTCCAGGAGTAATTTCTGAGCACATAGCCAGGAGTGACCTCTGAGCATAACTGGGTGTGATTCAAAAAACAAACAAACAAATGAACAAAAATCCAGACTGGATTCTACTTGGACTATCTCTCCTTCTGTTATCTCCTTCTATTACCATAGCTTGACCTTTCTAACAGCTTCATCAATTGGATCTTCTCCTCTGAATAACAAATATTTCCTTCTTTTGGATTATAATCCTTCAACATTTGGATATTCTTGAACATTTCTCCAAGTAAAACAGAAAAATACATGACTTGTCATCAGAGCCCCTTCTTTCTGATATTCCAACAGACTTTTCATCCATCTATATCCTCTTCGTGAAAGTCCAGTTCCTAGAAATGAGACTCTATCAGTGCTGGACCAGCACACACATGCTGCTTGGTGAGCGGGTAGCACCAACAAAGGCAGGAAAATACCAAGGAGTCCATTACAGGGTATTCATGCAGAACTGTGCAATTAAAGGACAGGCAAGGAAGCGGTTCCAAACCAGAATTCATGTAAATTCGGTGTCATTTTGAAAAATACAATGTATTTAGGATAACCTTTAAGAGAATGGGCTCTATTGTCTTTAGGCTTACAAGCACTAAAGGTCTTCATCTGATCTGGGCTCATTTTTCCATTTCTCTCCCTCTTTTCATCAACATGCCACATCTGGGAACACAGCTTCTGACTGAAAGTAAATCCACAGAAGCTGCTTTTGTCTCTCACCAGGTTCCTGCCTTATCACTAACAGGGTAGTCATCCCTCCTTGATTAATAAATATCTCTTCATAATATGGCAGAGTTGGCCTCTTTCTTGAATTTCCTATTGTTTGACCCAAGGCTTTGAATTTCAACTGCACTGAAATTCTCTCCAGTCCCTGAAAGATTTGACCACTATGCCTTACCTTCGGTCCCCGCACTTTCACCACCGTGTTTCCAGTGTACATCATGGAACCTGTCACATAGTAGATGGCAGGTACCTAGGGAAGATGGATGAACTCATTGTTGAAGGCCTGAATCTGATTATCCATGACACCGAAGCTTATATTACCCTGTTAGACTCCCATCGCTCCTCTGATTCCTGCCATAACTCATCTCCCCCGACTTCTCAAGCCTGTTCTTTACAATTTTCCGATTTTCTTCCCTAGGTTCTGTGTCTTAAGATATATTTAAAGTCCAAAATGATACAGACTTGCAAAAAAAAAATAGTTCATACCTATGACCAACTCTAAAAAAAGGAAGTTAAGAAAATAATCTCATTTGCAATAGTATCCCAAGAATAAAATGTTATGGAATGATATTATTATTTTTTTTTTTTGGTTTTTGGGTCACACCCGGCAGTGCTCAGGGGTTACTCCTGGCTTCATGCTCAGAAATTGCTCCTGGCAGGCACGGGGGACCATGTGGGGCACCGGGATTCAAACCGATGACCTTTTGCATGAAAGGCAAATGCCTTACCTCCATGCTATCTCCCGGGCCCCAGTTATGGAATGATATTAATCAAGAAAAAAGATATAGGGGCCCGGGAGATAGCATGGAGGTAAGGCGTTTGCCTTTCATGCAAAAGGTCATCGGTTCGAATCCCGGTGCCCCATATGGTCCCCCGTGCCTGCCAGGAGCAATTTCTGAGCATAGAGCCAGGAGTAACCCCTGAGCACTGCTGGGTGTGACCCAAAAAAAAAAAACAAAAAAACAAAACAAAAAAAAAGAAAAAAGATATGTACAATAAAAGCTATAAGATTTTGCTAAAACAAATAAATTATGACATAAATAACTATATTACAAAAGCAGTTTATAAATTCAAATGTAATTCCTCCTAAATACCAATGAGGTTCTTATTTTACAAAAGTTTTTAAAATCATAAAATTTATACAGAACCACAAAGGACCTTAGACAGCCAAAACAGTCATGAGGAAGAATAACAAATCTGAAGGCCTCACACTCTCTGATTTCAAAACATAATACAAAGCTATAGTAACCAACACAATATGTGATTAGAAAAAATACATAAGTAGGTAGATAGGTAGATAGAAACTAATGGAAAGGAATATATATACCAGA
>PVKC010021819.1:0-17340 GCA_004027635.1 Crocidura indochinensis
ACACACACACACACACACACACACACACACACACACACACACACACAGCCTCACTGCTGTGTTTACATGAGTAATGGAGCTGCCGCCGGGGGAGGGCAGTTGTAAGCTGAGCGCTGAGCCTCCAGGCTCGCATTCAGAGGGAAGCTGACATCCGCGCCGGCTAGGCTGCAGCCTTCCAGGGACAGGGACGGGGCTTGCAAGGAGCAGAGTGTCACATGCTGTCGCTTTCATGAGCACAGACATCGTTGTCATCGTCATCAGCAGGCAGATGTTTGTCGACTGGAATGGGTAATCACTACTTTGTCTTTACTGGATTTTCTTCTTCTTCTTGGGGAGTCAGTCTGTTGACCTTGCAGTATGCCAGGGTGGCTTTGCTTGTTAGGTGCTAACTTTTAGCCTTGTAGTTTTTTGTTTTTGCTTTCATTTTTTTTTTTTTTCTGGAGGGGGGACTGGAGGAGAGTTGGATTGGGGAGAGGTTGAAATGGGAGAAGAGGGAAGTCAGTAGAAGGGGATGATAGATAGAATTTCTCCCCCTCTATCTTCTCCCCCCAAAAAACTGCTTTGTAAACTTTTATGTGTGTGTTTGTGTGTGTGTGTGTGTGTGTGTGTGTGTGTGTTTTGAGAAAGGTAGGAAGGCATTTTTGAGCTTTAAAAAACAGCCAACCTTTTATCTTGCTTAGAAAACCAAATTAGAGGACTTGATTGTTTTTCTAAAAAGAAATATTCTGACATCACTGGCTAGCTTTTCAAAGTTTGGGATTGTTAGAATCACACTTGAAATGCATTTAAAAATAATAATAATAAGCTTGGATGCCTGGAGAGGGCTGAAAGGGATTGTGTTTTTTTGGGGGGGGGGTAAAATTGATGAATTTGGGATTTCAAGGGCTAGTTGGCTACTAAACCAGTTGGTCGAATGTTGCTTAACTGTGCCATGAAGTTAAATGTGAAAGCCTGTAGCCACAGCGTTTAATAAACAGCTGCCTTCCCCCTGCTTGCTTCTTCATGATTTCAGACTCTGGAGCAAAGCTATGAATTTGATCGCTATCTTGTCTCTGGCTTTTGAAAATAGACATTGTCTCTGCCGTGCAGTGAATTCCTTTTATAAAGTTATTTTCAATAACCTTCAAGAGCTTCCTAAAAAGTCTTCAGCACGTTCCTTTAAAAGGTAGCAGCTCGATGTATTGAGAGAGAAAGCAGACGAGTTGTGATATTCTTAATGAGTTCTCGTAATAATGTTTTTTTACAGTGTTATCATAAATGCCTCTTTTTATAGCTATCTGTGTACTTAAATCACTATCTGAGAGCATTCCCATGCCTCCACTTTTGAGCAGAACGGTTTTCCAATGTTATATTCCTCTAATTTCATAATGGACCGGCTTATCACCTAGGTTTCTTGAAAACAAGATTCAAAACAAAAAACAAAGACTGATCTTTGGAGCCTGGCTCAGGGTTATCTTTTAGCCAGATATGTTTCTTTTGCTCACAACGGGGAAGTGTGTTTTGCTTATCAGCCTCCCTTTTAGACCTAAGAACTTCATTTTCTTTGTATTAATTTGCTGTGTTAAAGTGTACTAGATAAGCTCAGGGAAACATATAAAGAAGTATAGAGTCTACTTAAAGATGAACCCTCCAAAGAAAGCCAGCACTCCAGGAGACAGGGTTGTTTCCCACAGATGTGCGCATTCCTTTAAACAATAGAAGAATCACTCCACTTAAGAGTCTTTATTTAATAAAGGAATCCTTGCCAACCAAAAAAACAAATGCCTATCAATTGTTCTCCGTTTGTTTGCAGCGCCAAATCTTAAAGGCAGACCGCGCAAAAAGAAATCATGCCCACAGAGAAGAGATTCATTCAGTGGTGTTAAAGATGCCAACAACAATTCAGATGGCAAAGCCATTCCTAAGGTAGGCATGTTCCCTTCTGGTATTCTTTTGCTGCGTCTCCTTATTTTGATTTATTTCTTTTTTTCTGGCTCTCTCTCTCTCTCTCTCTTATGTCTTGCTGATAATTTTTCAGTTCAAAATCTGACTCTGGTATTCACAACTCTGGCTGTGTCTAGTCTCCTCCCCTGTCCCTCCCCTGGGTGGCCGTGGGGAGGGGAGAAGTGAAGGCATTTTGATTAGTCAACAGAAAGACTTGTCACCTCCCAGTTTGGCCTGTTGGTTAAAGGACAGATGATTAAGCTCCCACGTCATTGGATCTGAGATTTCATAGTAAGTGACACAATGACATAGTTTACTCTGCTGGTGTCAAAAATAGACCAGAACCATCCTCTTTCTGAATGTGTGTTCATCTAAATATATTTCAGAGATTAATAGAGGATGAAATTAGAAATGGCTGGAATGAATCTTTTTAGCTCTGCCTTTTTTTCAAAGTCACCTCTGGTTTAAAGACACATGGTAATCTATTTATGCATTGTATATGGATACAATTATATGTCTTTCACAATCTCTATGAGAAGGAAAAGTCAAATTCCGGACTGCCTTTTCTGGCCACTCTGCCTCTAAGCATTCTTTAGAATCTTGAAATTGCCTGCTCAAAGTATTTAGCACCAGGAAGGGTGAGATGTCAATTGATATTTTTAGATTTATCGTTGACTTTTGTGGGCTTGGATCAGATGTCCAGGGTTCTGTTTACTGGGTTTGTTTGCATTTTGGTATTATTTCTGGGCCAGCGATATCATGTAGCCCTTTTAAGACTTGAAAACCAGACTTCTGCTGGCACCACATTTCCAGACCCAAGGCTTAAAAACTTCTGAAAAGAGCATTCTGATTAGTGGTGAACTGAGAAGATTTGAGCATAGAGAAATAAAAAGATCTGAACATAGAGAAATAAAAACTTAGTTCTGTATTGACAATCTGTTCATGTTTTTTTTCTGCCCTGGGTTTCTCCTCTCCCCATATCCTGAAGCGAATTCAAGACTTTCACATTCCATAAATCTTATCTCCAAGAAGGATTATTTCATCAGGAAATTCTGGTTCAGATTTCTGTCTAGTTCCAAGATTAAGAAAAGTACACATAATATAAAAGTGTCCTTTCCTGGCTCAAATCAGATCTTTCCCTAAAGTTCTTTTTACCCTCCTTGTTTTACCCTTCTGCAAGTGAGTCCTCATATATACCAAAAAGAACTTTTTTTTTTAATACCTTTGCCTTTGAAACTACCTATCTAGGGTTTCCGTTTATGTGATCATAAATGATGTCAGTAGTAGCAGTTCATCCCTTGCTGTGATTTGCAACATCGAGCAGATCAGAATGGCAAGGTTTTAGGAAACTAATATGCAGTAGAGCTTACAGTCTATATCTTGTGTTGGTGCCTTGCCCCATACCTGTAAGATGATATCAGATGTTTACGACATCATGTTCTCTACCTGGGCCTAGCCAAATGAAGCTGCTTTTCCTGTCATTTGGAGTCACTACCCAAAAATGTCCCTGGAAGTTTTAGAAAACTCCTACCTGAAGCAGCATCTTCAGTAGCTTCATCAAAGTTAGATTCACAGTAGAACTTAAAGAGAATAGAAATGTAGAAATATGAGTGTTTACTGAGTAGCCTGAGCTGAGAGAAAGAGTCAAATCTGGATTTTTCCAAGGGATCCTTTCCACCCTACCACCCTCATAGGCATTCAGAATCCTTAGAAGGAGCAACATCCTTCCATTTTTGATTCCATGGTTGTGATGAGCTTTTGGGAACTGGTCTAAATATCCATCCCTTCTCCAAGGTGTCAGATTGCAGTCGTACCACTTCACCTCAGAGATGGTAGGTATGGAATATGGAGTATGGAGGATTTGTCTGTTGGCATCAACAGACAATTGTAAAATCCCTAACTAAAAAAATAATGACTCACTCACATCTGGGGCCAAAACATTGATGAAAAAGACATTTGTGTCTTTTTCACCAACCTTTTTTTTTTTTTTTTTCTTCAGGAAATGCTCTAGTACAACCACTCATCATTTGCTTAACTGGAATCATCCCTTTAAGAGGTGGTAGTTTGGCTTGATGAGCAAGACTTGTGCGACTAATTTTTTTTTTCAAACTGACCATTCAAAACTGAACAAATTCTAGCTTTCTATTGAGCTACAGAACAGCCCTCATTGAGAGTTTGTTGTTTACCACAAACAAATTGAAAAAAAAAACAAAAACAAAAACAAGTTCACTCATCTGCCTGTCACCACCAGGAGCTTATCTTTTTGAGAATGGGAAACTGGCTTTACAAAACTATTTTCCAAAAGGAAGAGTTTTATGACTTTGAATAGTCAGCAGTAGTTATATAGGAAGGACCATTTATTTGAAGATGTCATGGATGTGTCCAACACAACTCTGTCACTTCCTGGCATCTTATCACAGCACCCTTAGAAGCCCAAGCCTGTTCCTTGGTGACCTATGCTAGCGACACCTTAACCACAGCCTTTGATGAAAGGGCTACACTGGTAGACAGCAAATGATTTTTCATACACTAGGATCACCTTCCAAAGGCAGAAGTGGGAACAAGGGGATTTATCTCGGAAAAGGAACACGAAGTGAAAACTAGGCTGTGCAAAGTGTTCTTTCATCTTAATCACAAGTATCCTTTTGATAGTTCACAAATGGGATTTTTTCATTATTTCCAATAGTTTTTCATCCTCTGTGCACCTCAGAGCTGCCTTTGGGAATTAGCCTTTCCATTTTTCCCAAGGGAATAAATGAGGGAGGATCTACTTCCAATTCAAGGCCCATTTCAGAGTTAGACCAAAGCGTCTTCTCTCTTGGCTCAATACTTCTTACAGTCCTATTTTATTTTATTTTATTTTATTTCATTTTATTTTTTTGGTTTTTGGGTCACACCCGGCAGTGCTCAGGGGTTACTCCTGACTCCATGCTCAGAAATTGCTCCTGGCAGGCACGGGGGACCATATGGGGCACTGGGACTCGAACCGATGACCTTTTGCATGAAAGGCAAACGCCTTACCTCCATGCTATCTCCCAGACCCCATACAGTCCCATTTTAAAACTGGATTAGTTGCAACTCAGTCCTGTGAAATGATGTGATTAATATCAAATAGAGTTCATTTGAAATATTAAATGTGTATTCTTTAAATAGCACTTTCTCAATAACTTTGGAAGCCCTAAAACTTATAGTAAACCCAATTTATGTCAGGTATTTAGATTAGGGAGACTAGATCTTATAATTAATAGTTTTATCAGAAGGTTGAGCTTTGTTTTTATTTGTTTGTTATTGGGCTACCCTCAGTGGTGCTCAGAGTACTTCCTGGCTCTGCACTCCAGCTGTGGCTTAGAGGACCAGATGGGCTCCTGGGGGGCCAATACCTTACCCTCTGTACTATCTCTCTAGCCTCAAGGTTGAGCTTTCTTAAGAAAAATACAAAGAATATGTACCATTCAAAATTTTATTAGTTAACATGCTAAAATGATGTAGATTTGTGTAAATGGATGGATGGATGGATGGATGGATGGATGGATGGATGGATGGATGGATATGAATGGATAGGTGGGTAGGTAGATGGATGGGTGGATAGATGAATGGATGGATGGATGGGTAGGTGGGTGGGTGGGTAGATGGATGAGTGGATGAATGGATAGATGGATGAATGGGTGGGTGGGTGGGTAGGTAGATGGATGGGTGGATGGATGGATGTATGGATGGATGAAGAAGATGAGGAAGGAAAGAATTGAGAGAGAGAGAAAGGCAACAAGGAAAGAAGGATGGAGGGATGGAAGGTCTGAATCTATTTGGATATTCTGCTAAAAACAGAATACTCTAAAGGACTCTGGTGTACATTAAAGAAATGTATGGGGTTAGTCCAAGAAAGAAAGCCATTGTTAGCTTCTTAAAAATAATAAAAAAATAGTATTGGGGCTTTCAGGAGCAACCAGATGGGAAGCCTACTGAGGTCAGTCTAAAATTCAGTAGCCTTGTTTCACCTGGAGCCTTGAAGACAAAACAGGGAATCATTGGTTTGTCTACCCTTCTCTGTGATTTTCTTCTGTTGCTAGATGTTTCCACCTGAGTGAGGCAGAAGATCTAGATAGTGAGATACAAAGCCTTAACAGTGATACTTCTGACCATGACGCCTAAGTTACATGCAAACCTTACTTCTAATACTGTTCATATCCATTTTGGGGAAGTGAGACAGACCTGCATTCTAAACTCAGATCAGTTCCTCATCAGCTACAGTATTGCATACCACCCTAAAATATTTAGTGCTGTGTACTTCATCTAAGAACCAAAGAACATTAGATATCTTTGTTAAGCCCATAGCATTGTTTGAAGCTCGTTATATGAATATTCAATGAATCGAGAATAGAGGACTATGTTAAGCACTCAAAAATGCTATGAGTGGAAGATGTTACTGATCAAAATCGAAGTGATTTATAGATTCTGTCAGAATTTAGACTTAACCATCTAAAATTGGGTAGTGAAAATTGATGTCAACATGGTCTCATAAGATAGGTGCTTTAATGTGTTGCAAAGTCTGAAAATACTGTAAGGGAGAAGTCTACATGAAAATATACTCTTAATTTCATTTCCATGGTCCCTTAAAAATTAAAATTTTATGGAGAGGCCAAATCTAATGAGTTGTGCTGGAAGTTTTATTTTTGTAGGACCAGTCTAGAGATATTAAACGAATGTGTTCTCTTAAAGGAATAAGCAATAAAGACAATTCTTGCAGAGGTTCTACTTTCCTTAATAAAAAAGCAGAATTTTTTTTTTTATGTTCTGAGTGCTTGGGAAGGAAACTCTGAAGGGAAAGAAAAAGAGGAATCAAAAAATTGAAATGGAAACATTGTCAAATATATGGGACATTTTTATTCATAACATTTCCCTAGCACATACCTTCTTCTTGGAGATGTAAAGAATATTGGAATGTACACATTCCCCATGGGCACAGTTGAACTTTAAGTTTGACCCTTTGTACTTCCCCTTTGACAATTAGAATAGCTCAGCAACTTAGTGTTATATTTAACAGCCATCAAAGGCCTCTTGTCGAACATGGCAAGGAGGAGGGAATGTTGGGTTAGCTGCTCTCGATGCTGACTTCCACATTTGCCAAAAGTGTGTTGGAACATCTGGCATGCTTGCTGCCATTTATTTTTTAATTATGAAACTTTTCACATAATCTTCTTGGACTTTTAGCTGACCTCGACTCCTTCCTTTGTGGCATTATCTCCTATTATATTCTGGAAAATGACTGAGGAAAAAAAACCCACATCATTAAAGAGGGGATCCTTTTTTTCTGATGAGGGTCTTATCCAGACATCCTTCTCATGTGACAGCACAAACTTTGCTGGTACCCTGGATGCCAATGACTGCTGACATTGACATGTTTTCTGGGTTGCTGGAAAGAGTAGTAACAAAAACAGTTTATTATAAAGAAATAAGTATTCCTTTTTAATGCACAGTGCAAAATTTGGGACCTGTCCACTGACAACAGCAGCCAATGCCACTTTGGACAATTAAGTGTTTTGAGGCAGAAGAAGGGGCTTATCAGTGACAAACTCCATTTGGGCTTCCATAGTCAACCTTAATTTTACTTGTAAGAAATCTCAAATATGGCTTAAGCCTAGTTTTGGCAAGTCCAGCCCATTGGGGCCTGTTTATATAAATAAAGTTTTATTGAATCTAATACATCTGTTAACTTACCTATTGTCTCTGGCTGCTTTTGTGTTTGTATTTGGATAGTTTGAACAGTCTAGATAGCCCCAAAGTCCATAATATTCCTGTTTGGCCTTTATAGAAATTTATCACCCGCCGGTCTAATAAGATAGTTCCTGTTTAGCAGTGACACTAAAGTTATCTCAGGATAAAGTTAATTTACAGGCTCACACCCATCCTATTCAATCCAATAGTCACTAGCCACATTTTTGTAAATTTGCCAACGCTTTTCTTTATTTAACAAGGCCTATTTTTTTCCCCCTTTTCCAGGTAAAATGTGAGGCCAGGTCAACTTTGACCAAGCCGAAGAATAACCATAATAACTGTAAAAAAGTGTCAAATGAAGAAAAACCAAAGGTTTCCATTGGTGAAGAGTGCAGGGCAGATGAACAGGCCTTTCTGGTGGCACTTTATAAATATATGAAAGAAAGGAAAACGCCAATAGAACGAATACCATATTTAGGTTTTAAGCAGAGTAAGTATACATGTTTTTATTTCTAAAATAACAGAAACTGCTCAGAGTCTTTGATTTCCCCCTCCCCCAATTTTTTTGTGTTTGTTTTTTGACACCGGATTATGTTGAAATCCTAATCTGGGGATGATTTCTGTTTATACTAAATCTACAAATCATCCCAGCCAGGATTTTTTTTTCCCCCTGGTTCTTTTCACTACATTGTTCCTTTCTGGGGCAGTTGCAGTGAGATATTTTTAGGCTTGAATCCACTGATTATGACTGGAAATAGACATGTTGAAAGTTTCTCATTTTCTGTTTTGTCAGTCTTGAGTGTCTGTAACGCCTTTCTTCTGAGATAATAACATGACATAGTTTTATCAGTCACAGATGTTGCCTATGAAAAGACAGTTTTAAAAGAAGGATATTAAGAGGTGGACAAAACAACCATAAAGAGAAAACATACAGGCTCGAGCTCCAAATTTGGTCAAAAGATAACAGAACCTCGACTTCAGAGGAAACAAGAAATATATAAATTTGAGCTGAGCCAATTTTGAATGGCTTTGACAAGTTTATTTAAGTGCCATCCTATATTTTTAGGTAAAACAAGGAATTCAAAGCTGAGCAAAATTCATAGAAAAGGCGAAGAAACCCAGATCCTGTCTGATTACACAACGGAATATAAATTTTGCCTCTGAATTTTGTGGCACACAAAGCCATCAGCCTCTGGCTTGAAATAGTATTTTCTCCAAACGCATCTTCCTAGATTAAAACCATGTGTCATTTTGATGAAGAATGTCAAACCTGTATGTTTTACATAACAATTTACATACCTAATAGCAATTGGCACTGATTGCAAAAGAACACTCGCAGCCATTATAAACTTATATAAATACGAATGATTACAATGTTTGTCTGAAAACTGGTTGCTTGAAATAGAAGTAAAATTAATGTACTATGAACAGCTTTGTTGCATTATGCATTGGTTCAGATTAAATCAAGGCCGAGGCAGGGTTCTTGATAGCTTTGAAATAGGGCAAGGTTCAATGAGGCTTTTCGAACATGTTGTGTCAAAGAACTTTTTTTTTTCCTTCATTTCCTTACCAAGGAATTACTTTAAATTCAATTTTCCTTTCCTGTGAAATAAAAAGCAAATTTATAGCTGTCCATTCCCTGATAGTTGGTACAATTTTACAGGGTTGCTAGCCGTTTGGCATAGTTTAAGAGCATAAACATATGCAAACAGTGCAAAAAAAAAATGAAATCTGTTTTGGAAATAGTTATTTGCAACATTACACAGGCATGTGAGGAGAATGAGTGAACTCATGATATAAATTCTCTGGAAAGGCATTTCCTTTAATCTATTCTATCAGTACTGAGAATCCCCTATATCAAGTATGAAATATTTACCTTATTTCTCATTATAAAACCCCATGTTAGTGAAATAGAGCTTAAGGCTTTCATATGGTGCTATCAAAACTTTTCTTAGGAAGGTAATTGTATATCAGAGCAGATTATATTATTTTTTAGTCAGTGGCTTCTTTCTAAGGGTTGAACATGACCAATCCCCATTTTGAAATTCTACTCTTTTCCCAAATATGTTGTAAAATAACTTTAATTTCTTTTGGTCTTCTGATGACCATAGGACTAAAACGATCATGTCTGTCATCCTAAAAATGGAATTATTTCCACATTTGTAACTGTTCTTAAAAATATTTTAAGTGGTAATAATATATCCTGTTGTTGAATGCCCTTTGGCAGAGTATCTTAAGAACTTTGCTTTCTGGGGTACTTTAGTGTTTCTTTTTATTTTTTTTCTCTTTCTCATTGAAAAAAAAAAAGCAAAATGTTTTAATTGACATTTCTTGGAAATATGTTAATGCAATGCTTATCTAAATACTTATTGTCCCTCTAACAGTTAACCTTTGGACTATGTTTCAAGCTGCTCAAAAACTGGGAGGATATGAAACAGTAAGTGTTTAAGCAACTTAAATGAAATAATTTTGCAATCTAACTCCCCCTCGCCCCCTTGAATCAAACTGGAGAGAATGTGAAAGCAAACCATCACTGACTGCCTTTTCAAATAGTTCTACACTTTTGGGGGTTTATTGGGCCGCTTTTGGAAATAGTTCCAATTAGTTCCAGGTTTGGCAAAATTGTAAACTTGTCGTAAAAACTACAAGTGGAAAACATATGTAACTCTCCCCTGTCAGGGAAATTAGTTTGGTCTGTAATTTTTTCCCATGTTGAGAAAGGGCTATTATTGTACAACAAGCCAAGATTGCATAAAAGAAATTTCCCTTGGCAACATACCTGACATGTGTTCATGTCTAATATGGGAACTGTATTAAAGGCTTTCAAAAGTAATCAGTATTGGCCATTAAGGAATAGAATACAGCAGAATCTCTTCTCATTCTAGAGCAAAGCAACTTTATTAGACCCGGGTCAATGCCACATAAACAGGAAGTTATCAAATTTATTCTGAACAGGCTCTGACACTCTTTATCAGCTAATTCTAACTGACAGGAATGGATTATTTTTAGTCAACCAGGAAAATGTGATGGCCATGGATTTTTACAGCATGTATTTTAAACCAATAAAATGTTAGAGCAACAAACTTAGATTACAATCTTGAAAGAAGAAGAAAGAGCTGTATTAATATATCACCTAGAGGTGACATCTGTAATAAAATCAGTTGACATAGGAGGATGTCGTCATTGGAAACGTCCCTCCCCCAACAATGATCAGATTAAGTTGTACAGTTTCTTTTACAATTGAATAAGAGATTATTCTTTTGTTTTTTTCTGCAAAGTTATCTGGGCTATCTCTCTATTGTAGAATGACAGGGAGACAGAGTCAAGAAAATGAAATTCATTCTAGTCCAAACATAATAACATGTTACTTGCCAAATATAGCTTACTGTTGCACAAACTAATATTATGGTTTGATGTTAGGGGCCTAAGGATGAGAAAAGAGTAAAGCATTATGATTCAGATAATCTGATGTTTACTATATATCATTGTCTATGAATTCTAAGCATTTGTTGATGTGAATATATGTGTATGAAAAATGTTTGTTTAATACATGTATGCTTATAAGGAAATATACCCAGATGAAACATTTAAAATTATATTTTAAAATACAAATTTGCTTAAAATAATTGTTTTCTTGGGTGCCCTATGTGAAAATAAGTGAAGTTATTTTTTTCACTTGGTAGGATATTAATTTTTCCATGTGAGAAAAATGATTTGCATAAGGCCAGTATCATAAATTTAGACATTAACCCATGGTTAATTATCCATGGCTTTTAAGCCTTAAAAATAGAAAAACAAACTTTTAAGGACTGTTGAGTACAGGTAAGTTTTATGATACTGTACAATATTATGAAATGTCATTTTCAACCCAGAACCTTTGCTCATTCAGTGATAAGAAAAGTCCCTGAAATTTCAGAGAATCAGATTTTCCTGTTTTTGTATCTTCTGTTTCATCACAAGGATTTATTTTCCCCATATAACAGCAAGTTGATGTAGAATTTACAAAAGAAACTTCAGATACGTTTTAGGATATTTGAAGTACCTGTAGAACAAATGATATTTATTCTTTTGTTGATAGACTAAATGGTAGACCACCCAGTCAGTAAATTACCTGACTACCTATTTACTGAATATCTTTTGTGGCCAGGGACATTTCATTAGACAACCTGGAAGATGCAAAAATGATCTAAGCCAGTGAGAATCTTGGGAGATGATAATTATAAGAAGTGGGGAGAGATCAGTGTCCTGCTCAGTTAAGGTATTTTTTCATCTAGAGATAAATAAAGGTAGGCTTATGGCTCTTAATACCATTTAAGCAGAATTTTAGAAAGTGGTTGGAATTTATGGAATTTAGACATGAATAGTCATGCCTTCACAGAAAGAGAAGTGCAAATGGCAAAATAAAATAAGAAGGCAAGGGCAGGAGAGAGTGTATAAAAGGAAGGACAAATTGTCTTGTACACAGCCAACAACATCTGGCCTCCCAACCACTGACTGGAGTTAACCCTGAGCACAGAGCCAGAAGTAATGCTGGAGCACCTCTGGATGTGACATGAACCCTTATTAGTTCCAAAATATGGAGGCAGAATGAAATTGTGTCTAAAAGTTGGGGTAGCTTGAAGTAGAGAAATTAAGTTGGAACAAGTGACAGTGAAGACAAGTCCAAAGAGAAGAATAGGTTCAAATAGTCCAAGTAATAAGGGCTCTGATATTCTAGAAGCTAGAGTTGTTTGGAAAGTAAATCACAGGCTAAATGTCCTCTTCCTCATATATCTGCCTTCGCTGTGTGTGTAGATGGAGTACATAGGAGCTAGGATGGGGAATGGGAAAGACCAAATTGGAATCTGGTTTTGAACTTTGTGACTCTTTAGACAACCCATAGCGAGGACTATGACCTCTGAGATTACTGCCCTTTTCATTCTTTTCCCTTGTTTGGAGGCCCCCTGCAATTCTTCACAATACCTCATCATTTTTTTTCTTCCTGTCTCAGGCAATGCATCTTCTTGTAAGATACATACCTGAGTCATAAATGGAATGAAGCCAATTGATGGGATATTTCTTCTCCTTCCTTCCCTTTCTTCTTCCTTTAAATGTTTCTATACTACCTATTGTCACTTAACTTTGCCACTCCCATTCAAATCTTAAGCTTTTGAACCTCCTAAACACAGAAGACAATTTTTTTTCTCTTAGTATATTCTAATTAATAAAACCATGAGATGTTTAGTGAGTTTTGATGTCAGTCCAGGAAATGTATGATATTATCCAAAGTCTACGGACTTAAGTTGTCATCACAGTATAACTAGAAGACATTTATCTGTAAGATTATCTGATACCAGAGCAAGTGTTGACTTGTCTTTAAAGCTCAAAAGAGATCTTAGAATCCTCCATCAGTGGTTCCCAATCAATGGGAAACTTTGAAGTACAAGTAGCTATCTAAGCTTTCACATCGAGATATTAACTCTTTGATGAGAATCTAGGCCTGAGCTTCTGAGAACTCTTATTCAAAGCTATTTGAGTGATGTCAATTAGAAACTAGATTAATCCTTGTGTCTCTCAGCTTCAAACTGTGGCCTTCATCTAAGCCAGGTGTCAAAAGATTAGAAAGGTATCTTCATGCAACTGGTGAGACGCTCAAATAGTAACATTACCTTGGCTCAAAACTAGCATAAACTTTCCAGTGATTCTTTCCATTTTTTAAGATGCTCACCAAACTAGAACTTGATTAGCAAGTTGTATTTGTTATGAGTGAAGTATAATGCCCTACATTTGAAAGATTTGAATTTTTCACAAATTGATGTGTGTGCTAGGGAAAGCATCCTTTCCCTGATCTAGTCTTGCCCTCATTTTATAAATAGGGAAACTGAGGCACAAGTTGTATGGGACTACCGAGATAATTTTTTAAAATAATATCTCTATTTAAGCACCATTATTACAAACATGTTTGTAGTTAGGTTTCAGTCATATAAAATAACATCCCCCATTACCAGTGCAACCTTTCTGCCACCAATGCCTCCATTTTTATCCTCCCCCATCCCTGTATTTGAGACAGGCATTATATGTCTCTCACTCACTACCATTGTCATGATAGTTGTGTAGTTATTTCTCTAACTGCACTCACCGTTCTTTGTGGTAAGCTTTATCATGAGCCGGTCTTTCCAGCCCTCATCTCTATTGTCTCTGGGTATTATCTAGGTAATCTTAAGAATCTGACTTGTAAAAAATTGTGTGCTCACTATTCTCAAACTCTGTTGCATCTGCGGAAGGAAAACTTTACAGATAACGATTCTCTATGCCTTTCATTCCCACATAACTCTGTTGGACCTAGAACACTTTCTGAATCTTTTGGGTTATGTTTTGGAAGAGGAATCTAATACCCTACCTTCATTAGCATTTTTCAGTTAGTTTTTTGTACCTGAGCCATAGCAGAGATATTATCACTTCTGAGACGCTATCTGATTCTTGAGAAAAATGCATGATCTAAAGAAAGGTCAGAAAGTCTGAATGATGTAAATTTTTTGTTAAAGCAAAAAAATAGAAAGTTTTAAAATATGTAAGTGGATCCCTGCTGTTACTGTGTGATTGGATAAAGACATCTCTCTGGAATTCTTTCTGGTTATAAAAAGAGGTCATCTTAATTGGCTTGTTTTTGTTTGTGGTTATAAACTATTCCAACTCTTCTGGTTTGAATTGCGGATTATGGATTATTTTATTTCAGTCCTTCACAATACTCAAATTGAATTCTTTTAAAAGACAAGGAAAAGGAACAAGAGTTATTTTAAGCCTTGATAGCATTCCACTGATGACTATATTAAATTCTCTTGGCCTTGTCTGCCTTTGTTGGAAATGTATGTTGAGTCTTCACTTTTAGTTTAGAAATTGTAAATGTATTAAATAGATTTGCCTTTCTAAAGACAGTGTCATGCAAGCAGATTGATTTGCAGTAAAAACCTTTCCTTTACAGTCTCTCTCTCTCTCTCTCTCTCTCTCTCTCTCTCTCTCTCTCTCTCTCTCTCTTTTCAATTTTATGGGCCACACCCAATAGTGCTCGGCTGTTACTTCTGGCTCTGCATCATGAATCAGTCTTGGTAAACTCAGGAGCTCACATGGGGTTTTAGGAATCAAACATGGTCAGCCAAGTGCAAGGCAAGCGCAGTGCACTACCCATTAGATTATCTCTCTGGCCCCTCTTCCTTGACAGTCTTATTTGAAACTTATTCCATGCATTTTCTTGTATGTTCACCTACAGTTGAAGAGGCAGAACTGGATAAAGTTTTGCTAATGAATGACAGAGGCCTTCTCTTGAGTATCTGGAGAAGTAATCAAATCTTGCAGAATAGCTTAGGGAATTACCAGGAAGCAGTGTGTTGAGGGTGGTTTGCTAAAGTGATTTCTATTATGGCCAACCATTTGATGGTGAGCCAGAGGCAATATTTGAAGAGAAGGTAGACTAAGGAAATTGGTCCCGAATAAATCTTATCCTAAAGGCAGAGGTTCTTGCAAGTTATGCCTTCTAAGAACATTAGCAAGCAGCAAGTTCTCCCCCCAGGAGTGAGACAGAACCATTAATTCTCATGAAGAAGTCACTTGTCAACTTTCTGGAAGGATTCGGCTTTGACATCAGATTCTGGCTTTGCTATCATTTCAAGACTTCCTTTGAGTCTAACTCTAGTTCTCAGGATAAAACCTCTTGCTTAATTCAGAATTATCAGGGCCAAAGATGATGTCATGTAGTTTTGAAAGGCTCCAGTTCCTGGAGTACTACCAGGAAAAAAAAGTCATCTTCCTTGAATTCAGTCCGCCCTCAAGGTGTCCCGAGAAAGAACTTATTTCTCTGAGTAGCCAAAGCAACATTACTGGCGATCTTTTTTGGATTTCATCTTTCCTACATGTTCTTAAGTCATAGCAGCACTTAAGTCTTAACAGATTTCTGCTGTTTTTGTACAAGGCCACAGAAATACCAAGACTATTTCCTTTTTTCCTTCTTGCAACTTTAGTAGTAGAGAAATGGAGATGCCGTCACCATACCAGGAGTTAAAATGTTTTAAGTGACCGGATATTTTATCCAATAAAATTGTAGATTCCTTTCCCCCCAAGCCCACTAGACCTGTGTGCTTGGCAGGTTTGGGCATTGTGGAGAGTTAGTTTCAGGTCACCTTTCCAACACCATCTGGGTTCTAACGAGTAGTTTCAAAACCACAAGTAATGAACACAATACATGTTGAATGCTTTCCACCTAATTTCTTGGGTCTTACCCATGCTAGGGAAAGAAGTACCTGCCAGAAATTTTGATTTCCTTTCTTTAAAATGAGATGAAGTCAGACCAGAAGGATTTCTATTATTTCAGTTCATTCTGCTTTCTTTTTCATCTATTTAATTGCTAATTATGTAGGATTATGCTTCTTGCTATTAGGAACCCTTGAAAGACTTGGCATTTTCTTTGGCTAATATTTCTACCACCCACAATTCCTTAAGTTTCTCCATTATATCTTCTGTGCCTCTGTCCCTACTACATGGTACTTTATGATGGTGAGCCATTTTTAGGTGGATTGATATCATAAAACTCAATCAGCTAAGTGAGAACTTTGAAGACTATGACAGGAAACTAACTTCTTGGATGAATTTGATTGTTCTATTTAGGAAACTGAGATCCCAAGTTCTTTATTTCCTTTCAAAACCTAAAACTATATAAAGCCAGGATGAATAACTAAATATGACCAGGAAATTCAAAGTTTAATGAGAGAGGTAATGAAACTAACACCATAGCTAAATCATACTTCCCGTTTTAATGAGACTGGGGACTGAAGACACTGGTTTTGCTTTAATGGAGTTTTATAAGTTATCGCATAGCCAGAGAAAATCTGGATAGCAAAATGTTCCTAAGTAATGCATACTAGGATATAAGTATATTAATGCAGAAAGAAAATTCATATGAATGCCTTATAGCTGGGTCAGAATGAGTTCTCATGTCTTTTTGCTTCAGTTTATAGAACTCCAAGACCCATTGTGGGTTTAGAGAATTAAGACATTTCTTGTTTTTAAGTCCAGGATCAATGTAGATTAAAAGCACATTTGAACACAAAAAGTAGATAGTATACCTAGGAGAATTGTGTTCTTAAAAATATTTAGCAGTTGGAAAGTATACATTTTATTACTTTTCCTGTGGAAAGAAAATAATCTCGGAATGGCCTGATTCATTGAGGCGGGCCAGTGGACACTCAATAGACAGAGACCACTTCCTTGAAGGTTCAGTCCCTGTCTTCACTCCAATGAGCCCTTACTAGTTTAATATTGGTTTTAAATACCAGGATATATGAACAAGATATATATATATATATATATATATTATATACATATAATATAATAAAGCATACTTATATAGTATTTGAGTAATTTTGAATGGGGCTTACATTTATTTTTATTTTGAATCAGGCGGAAATAAATGGGGATTTTATTTTTTAGTTAAACCTGCCAGTAGCTGGAAGATGTGACTCAATAGATTAATATATGCTCAATCGATATATTGAACTATTGAAACAAATTGGTTTCAGAGAGCTTTGTGGGAAATTGCACAATGCAGAAATCACATTTTCAAGATCCTACGTGAGCTTTTTGAGAAAAGTTTATTCAAGCGAAGGTGGTTTTTGTTTGTTTGTTTGTTTTCTGTTTGAAATACAGAAGGTACCAGTTATCCTATAATTTTTGAAC
>PVKC010021820.1:0-17967 GCA_004027635.1 Crocidura indochinensis
GGTGAGGCCAGAGAGCATACATTCTTGAATATTGAGCACTGGAATAAGAACTTAATTCATTATGCACTTGGGAGTCACTGACAGTTTATTGGATATTTTTAAGTAAGTGTTCAACTGACTTGAGTTAAAGTTAATAGCATTTTAAAAATATGAGGAAATGAGAAGAGATTGAATGTTGGTAAGATAAAACAAGGATATGAATTAAAAGCTTGATGTCTAAAACAAAATAAACAATAAAAGATAGTCATTTGTGTTTATCATCATCATCATCATCATCATGGAAATGACCTTGATAATAAAAAGGAAAGGCTCAGGGACTGAGAGGAAACAATTTACAGAACTTAGTGACTATTTGGAGATGGAAAACTGAAATCAAAGATATTTAAAGCCTAAATTACAGTCGTAATGATGGAAAACAATTTACAGGAATTGGAAGGTCATGGAGAGACACTCACTTAAGGAATAAAATAATCAACTCAGTTCTAGATGTTCTGAGCTTTATCTCAGAAAAGAAATGAACAGTTGATTACAGAGCCAAAAAAAGATGTGGCGACAAGAAGGAAGCTCTGAAAGCATGAAGGACCCGAGCACTCTTAATAAAGATACAGACATCATAAATGAGTGAAATAGAGATGGAATTGGGCATGAAATAGAGATGCTCACAAGCATGAAAACATCACTAAAATGAACTTTACAAGCATTTGGCATCAAAATGAACCATTTGAAAGAAAAATAAATGGGTTAATACTAGGCTAACAAAAAAAATAGAATTTTTTAGTGTGCATTACCACCCAAGTACTCAATAGTTTGGGAGAAAAGAGAAGGTAAATAAAAGAGGTAACCTTAGGCTAGATGCTAGAGTGGCAGCTAGAATATAAGACTGATGAGGCAATAAAATACGAGCTGCAAGAGATAAGATGATGGAATGACACCATGCAGTCCAGAAATGTAGCTTTCAAGCAAAAAGGAAAGATCTATGCCTTAGAATAGGAAGCTAAAGAACCATGTAACTCCAGGAAAACTAAAACAGGAAGTCAGGCAAACAAGTAACAGTCAGAGAAGTTAGTATGGTCATGATCAAAGAATCAGTTATTTCAATAAACATTCACCAAGAATGTTCTGTGGGTCAGGTTTTCAGGAAAGTGCTGAGGATAAAAAGCAGAGTCCTTGTTCTTAAAAAAATGAGTAATAGGTACAAGCATTCTGTAAAAGAGTATATGGTCTCCAAAAGCAGGTAGAAAATACATAAATAAATGAGCATGACATATTGTCCAATAAAACACATTTTCTTTAAAAACAAACAACACTTTTTCTTTTTTTTTTTTTAACACTTTTTCTTAATTCCTACAATGTTCCTGGGTCACAGGAGTATTCTTCCTTTGACTATTTTTCCCTCTGTGGAAAAATATATTAAGCAATATTTCTAGCTTTCTAGTTAAATAAAAATAGGTGGCAAGGCAGACTAGGCCCCAGAGATGGAGGGTGATGATCTGCTGGGTGAGTCTGGAAAATATAAGGGAAGAGGAGCAAGCATATATACAATATGTAGACTTACTCCTTCATATAAATTCTCAGTATTTAATAGCCAATGCTTATGTCTATTACATAACACACTCACTCTTAAATCATGACAAGAAGAAACCTTTGGGGGATTTATTGCTCCTAAAAAGTTAAAAACTGCTACTTTGGGTTAGAGAGACAGCATCTTATAGGGTCTCCAAGCTCTACCAGGAGAATTAATTCAGTGCAGAACCAGAAGTAGCCCATGAGCATCACTGGGCGTGTTCTGAAACAAATAAAAAACCCTGCTCTTTTCTTTAAACCTTTTAAAACTTTTCAAATTTTATCCAAAAATGCTTAGACCAACCTTTATCTTCTTAATTTTATACCTTCAAAACATAAGACAATTCTTTGACACATATATCATTTCTCGATAAAGAATGGCTATCATTCTTTAGTCTGATTACTACTCTCATAGGTACCATTTGGAAAGAAACAAAAATGACATTGTCTCAACTACCTTCATGTACTTTATTTATATCACTAGCTTTGGGGGGAGGAGCTTAAAGTTGAAAAATAAAATCTGACTTACAGAAGTAGTTCTGGAACAACATGATAACCCAATACAGGAAAGTTTTTCAGGAGCCAAAGGAACAGGAATTGTCTAAGGTGGGTGATAGGCTTACAGGAATTTTCTGTAGGGCAAATTTGCAATTTCTGATATAAAAGAAGTTCCTTGGCATGTCTGCAGTGACAGGATGGCTCCCAAATAAGGCTGGTGGGATGTAC
Source organism: Crocidura indochinensis (assembly GCA_004027635.1). Taxonomy (NCBI): domain Eukaryota; kingdom Metazoa; phylum Chordata; class Mammalia; order Eulipotyphla; family Soricidae; genus Crocidura; species Crocidura indochinensis. The sequence goes on from PVKC010021820.1 coordinate 2,290, forward strand.
AAGTTAAACCAAGACAAAACATTTTTTAAAAAATTAGGGATAGGGCACGTGGATTCAATCTCTGGCATCCCTCAGCCAGTTTTATATAGCAAGAGAATCTGAAATCTATAACAAAATGCATTAGTTATAAAAACACCTTGTTGTAAAAATAAATGTATTTCAAGTATGGTATGAGTAACTCTGGCCTCAAAAGCCAAAATTTAAAGGGAAGAGTGAATCCATTCATTCTCATTTCATTCATTTAATGTCACTGACCATGCAGGATGTATTACTGCATAATATTTTTTATCATTTTAAATTTCAGGCCAATATGGCCTTTCCATTACTCAGTATGTTCAGGATTACCATAATTAAGTAGGTGTGACCTTTGGTTATTGAAAGTGAAAGGAAGGAGTAAAGGAATACTGTTTATATCCTGTTAGTGGTTCTACCCAGAGTTGACTATAACAAGAAATATAGACCCTTGATATCATTTAGGATCTTTCTTCATTCTGCATTATATAATATATGGAAAATAATGTTATAAATAAACAAAAGCCAACCTGTGCTTTTCTCATGTACACCAAAGGTTCTTTAAGATGTTCAGGAGGCGCAGCAGGATGACTAGGTATAGGAAACCTAGGACAAAAAAGAGGCATTTAAATTGTGCTTGATAATAAATTAAAACTCTTTTTTTTTTTTCATTTACTGTACCTCCTCTTTCTATACAGTCCGTGTGAAGAACACAGCCTGTGGTAAGAATTGGGAGGCCTTATTTTTTCTTTTCTTTTTTGATTTTTTTCCTTTTTTTTTAATTTAAACGTTTTGATTACATATATGATTGTGATTAGGTTTTGGTCATATGAAGAACACCCCCTTCCCCAGTGCAACATTCCCACCACTGATGGTCCAAGTCCCTCTCCCTCCCAAAATTAAAACTCTTGTTCAGAATTACCTACCTTTGTAGTCCATGTTTAAAATAATATTTTTCACATGTTCTACGTATCTATGCAAGCGTGTTTTTCAATTTGGTTGCTGTAGTTTTGAAATTATGTTCTCAGTGTTGAGATCTCTATATAGCGCTAGCATTCCTCTTATACCATTGATGTTTCCAATGCCCTACATTTAATCCTTAAATCTATTTTATTGGGGAATCCAGTGAAGGGACTTATTTCCTCTATGTTCTGTACTAATATTTTTCAGAATTAAAAGCATATAGAATCTTCTTCCAATTAGGATACATCTTAATAAACGCTTATCATAAGTTGATGTTGAAAATGTCAAAAAGTTACATTCCCAGAAACCATGCTAGGACTCAAAACATAATCAGTAACCAAGCAATTAGCACCATCTTGCCACCCACTGATAGAGATCTGATTAAGTCTGCCCAACGTGGAGCTAACAGAAGAGGGAGCCTGGAGATATGGTCAGAGGGAACAGGGTGAAAAGCCAAATTGAGTACCACTTGGAAAGCCACTTGACTGCAGATCAAGTGAGGCAAGAACCAGGGCTTTGGGGACATATATGAACTCTTCAGGACTCCTATGAACGCCCTCACAGAGGAACATCCCTGGGTGTAATAAATCTCCATTATCAGGGTAAGAGCTAGTATGATAAGCTTTCCATACTAGCCCCCTAAGATCAGATCGCTGAAGGAAACCACAAATAGACTGGTGCTTCTGCCTCCACACACTGGAGACCCTAAAAATAAATAAATAAATAAATAAATAAATAAATAAATAAATAAATAAAGGAAGAACTCCAAAATTAGGGCCACTCTGCCTCCTACTGGAAAATCACAGCAAATGTACATAGATTAAATCCAATGGTATACAATGAATAAGAGAAATCTTAGGGGAAAAAATTAGTCAACACAGAAAAGATGAGTAATAGTTTAGAATTACTAATAAAGAAAATAATATTTTTCACATGTTCTATGTATCTATGCAAGCGTGTTTTTCCATTTGGTTGCTGTAGTTTTGAAATTATGTTCACAGTGTTGAGATCTCTATATAGCGCTAGCATTCCTCTTATACCATCGATGTTTCCAATGCCCTACATTTAATCCTTAAATCTATTTTATTGGGGAATTCAATGAAGGGACTTATTTCCTCTATGTTCTGTACTAATATTTTTCAGAATTTAAATCAAATACATTTCCACAGAGAATAGAACATTAATGAAATGAGAAAAAAGGTGTTCATCAACAAATTGAAGCTATTTTTTAAAAATCCATGTAGATATAAATGCTAGATATAAAAATGCAAAAATAAAATAAACTTCCAACTAAAGCATAGCAAGCATGTCTTGAATATCACTCTAACTTTGCCTGCTCTCACTAAGAGAATAGAAGTAGACTCAATTTCAAAGAGTAAAGAACCAGTGAAATCGAAGAAATAATAGGCACAGAAAACAGAAAATAAGTTTAGATAAATAAATTCTTTAAGAGAAATCAGACATCAGAACAATATCTGACTAATGGGTATGCTAAAAGGCAAATAAGGAAAAAACAGAGCATATTAAAAATATGAGAATTTACCAAACCTAAGGAAACAATAAACCATAAAAAGTCAGGATGCTGATAGACCAAGAGATATAAGTACTGATTATCCAGCCAATAATAAAGAAAAATAGAAAAGACTGCTACAGAAAAGAAAACTTAACACATGATGGCAATGTGAACAGACTATCATCAGATTTCTCATAAGAAACTTTACAGGTTAGGAGAGAGTGGAATAACATTCACAATCCTCTAAACTTTCAGTCAAGAATACTCTACACCCAAAATCATCTTCCAGACATGATGAAGAAATAAATAAAAAAACTAATGGGCATTACTGCCGCCAAATCTGCCCTCTATCGCTAGAAATTCTTCTGCTTCAAGGGAAAAAAAAAAATACAAACTTGAGCAAGGTAATGAGCAGTAAAATAGAACCCAAAATGTAATAAGCAACAAAATGAGTCAACAACAAAACATTAAAGGGGAAGAGAAAAGAACAGAATTTGTTTAGTCATACATAACAAATGGACTCCAGAACAACAACAACAAAAAGACTATTTTAGCTACAGAAATATTATTGCAATCTTCATGGGAACCATAAACAAAAGTCAAAAATAAACACACTTACAAGAAAGATGTTTGGAAACCTGGGAATACATATTCAAAAATAATTGTCATTATTAAAGGCTTGTACATAAAACTTAAAACCTATAAACACATAGAATAAATCATAAACTATTTTTAATGTTTTCTATTAAAAACTCATGGTCATCTTTGGGGATTTGACTTAATGGAAAAGGAACAAATGTAAAAATAAATAAATGGGATTATATGAAACTAAAAAGTTTTTGTACCACAAAAACAAAAAGTCAATCTCTGAAAAGAAACTACTAGTACATCATATATCAGACAAGGCTTATATATATATAATCCAAAATATGTGCAACATGAAACAAAGAAACAACCCAAATAAAAAGTGGGGCAAAAGAATTAAAGAGACACTTTTCCAAAGACGTACAGAGAGCAGCAGCTTCACTGAAACTAGGGGGAAATGCAAATTAAAATGAGGGAATATGGTCCTGGAGCAATAGTACAGCAGGTAAGGTGTTTACTTTGCACGTGGCTGACTTGGGAAGCTAGGTTAGATCACAAGCATTCCATACAGACCCCACATCCTGTCAGGAGTGATTCCTGAGCACAGAGCCAGGAAGTAACCCCTAGCACCTCTGGATGTGGCCCAAGAAGAAAACAAACAAACAAATAAACAAGTAATATGTGTGGGCATCAAAAAAGACTGGGAGGGGTCACAGGGAAGACAGCAGGTAAGGCGCTGAACCTCGGCATCACATCTCCTAAGCATCACCATGGGTGATTCCTGCGCAGAGAGCCAGGAGTAAAACCTGAGCACTGCGGGGTGTGCCACCCAAAAAGCCTGAGATTCCCACTTTGCTACCCACCTGGCGGGCTTATGAGCTAGAAGCTAACCCCCCTACGGCTGTGTCACGTGTCTGGTGAAAATGAAGTTTAAAGAAATGTTACTTGTCACAGTAGAAAAATGGATTTGAGCAGCAGTAGAATCAGCACTCCTGAAGTGTTTTGCTGCATCCATGGCTGCAGACACTTCCAAATTCCTCAATACTGCCAGCACAGTATGAGAAAGTAGCAGAGAAGTCAAATAAGTTCCATAAACAAAAACAATAACACAAAAGGCTAAACTAAAAATGTTTTAGTAAAAATCTCACAAGTTTGGGGCCAGAGCAATAGCGCAGCAGTAGGGCATTTGCCTTGTACATGGCTGACCTAGGGCAGACCACGGTGGTTCAATCCCGAGCATCCCATATGGTACCACAAAGCCTGGGGTAATTTCTGAATGCATAGCCAGGAGCAACCCCTGAGTGTCACCAGGTGTGGCCCCAAAAAACAAAAACAAACACACAAAAAAATTCTCACTAGTTTTCTTTTACTGAGGTATTATTTTTTTTTTTTTGATAATTCCATTAGCCATTTTGTTCTAACAAGCAGACTTATGGGGTGAATGGGAAACTGGGGACAATGGTGAAGGGAAGGTCACGCTGGTGGTGGGATTGGTTATGGAACATGGAATGTGCACTAATAGCTTTGCAAACCATGGTGTTTAAAAAAAGTTTTTAAAATATAAATATTGTGACTTTGTAATACCATTCACACATCTTTATTCAATGAACATGAAAAATTTGAAAGCATATGTCCTTAACTGCACCATTTGCAATGACCATGACATAGAAACAACCAAAAACTCATTCATAGATAACTGGATAAGGAAACTGAGCTAAAAACACTCAGTGGAATACTCTCAGCTATTACAAAGCTGAACTGGTGCCTTTTCTGACAAAGTGATTGAAATAGGTAATTCTACTAAGTTATATAAATAAGAGAGTCAAACACAATTATAAAATGTTTCTCCTGTATATGGAATACTAATAACAAAGCAAGTAAGCTAAAAGCAATAAATTTCATGAAAAATATGCCCTACCAAAGGGAAAAAAGGGGGAGACTGTAAAGAGTCAATATGATCATAGGAATGGAACTAGACACTGGTGGTAGATATGGTTATACAAATGTAGTGCCATAAACCAATGGCTAATCAGCAAAATTTCATTTTAAATAAAATTTATTTGACATATCTCACCTAATGAACACCAGAGCATAGTCCAGAGATTCTCAAACTTCTCATTTGAATAACCCAAGTTTTCCAAATCAGCTATGTCATTTTAATATTACTAACAACATGGTTGAAGGCTAGCCCACAGTTATACTTCAATCAGAATGATCTGAGGGTGTGCCCAGAATTCAGCATTTCTAAGTCTGTTTAGGTGACTCCAGCAAGGAAGCAACTGGGAGAACCAGACTCAATCTTCTACTAAATGTGTGTGGCTTTCACATCGCTGTAAAATATAATTTTAAAAAAACCTAAACAAGCCATTATAAATCAAAGACCATCTATTATTTTTATTCCCCATTTGCCTTGATATTTTATTTTTTAGTTTTTTTTTCCCAGAAAACAGAAGAAAAAATGACAGCATTACCAAACTACTTCAAATAATCCCAACAAGTTATTTAAAAATGTTCAATTTGAGGGGCCGGAGAGATAGCATGGAGGTAAAATATTTGCCTTGCATGCAGGAGGACAGTGGTTCGAATCCCAGCATCCCATATGGTCCCCGTAGCCTGCTAGGAGTGACTTCTGAGTATAAAGCCAGGTGTAACCCGAGTGCCACCGGGTGTGACTCAAAAAACCAAAATAAATAAACAAAAAATAAATAAAAATAAAAATGTTTACATTGAGTCAAGAGTCTAGTATTCTTATGATATGAAAAAATAAAGTCTGTCCTTTCTACCAAGTAAAAAAGCACTTCATCTCAAAGGACAATTATCAGGAATGCATTAGATCACAAAAATACTAAATAATATTAAATTATACTCAGAAGAAAACCCATATTTGGATGCTCTTATTCAACCAGCATGAGATAAAGACACTGAAACTTCAAGCTTTAGTGTAATAGTGTAATAGTGCCATGTTTATGTTAGTGCAAACAACCTGTGGCATTTTATATTTTGTGAATTTAAGACCTTAATTATCATGATGAACATCTATTTCACTGGTGGCTAGTACCAAAGGAATCAACACAGCCAACTTTAATTAGTAGTGCCCTATTCTTAAAAGTTCAAAAGCCAACTGGATAATGGTGATAAGATAAAAAGCAAACACTAATGGGAAAATGTATCTAAAGGACCAGGTCTACAGATATTCATTTGCATTTCCTTATTTTAATGTTATTGTTGTTGTTTTGGGGCCATATCCTGTGACACTTAAAGATTATTTCTGACTTTGTATTCAGGAATCACCACTAACAGTGATTGGGGGAACCAAAGGGGATGCTAGGGTTTGAACCCAGGTAAACTGTGTGCAAGACAAGTGGTCTACCCACTTGTGTACTATCACTCTGGCCCTAAGTCTCCTTATTTTAGACGCAATTCTGGTAAACAAAAATATTTTTCTTGTTTTTCCAGTTAAGAGCTAATTAAGAGGGAAAGTTGGAAACAGAAATATTTAGAGATTGGAGATGCTAGTGACACAGATATACTGATATCAGTAAAAACAACAAGGAAAAAACCAGCAGACATCTGAATTTTATTAGACCCTAAAGTCACTGATGACAGGAAATTGTGCTAATTACTCTACATTTTGTCACCTCTGATTAGCATGATACTGACACACAGAAATTAAAAAAATAAAGCTGGTAATGGGGCCAGAGTACAAGTACAGTAGATACAGAGAGAACATGCATTTGCCTTGCATGCATTAGACCCAGGTTGATCACCAGCATTTAGTACGGTCCCCTAGAATGATTCCTGAGTGCAGAGCAGAAATAACCACTGAGTACAACCAGGTATGCCACAAAAACTAAAAACAAAACAAAATAGTAATAATAAAATAAAATAAAGGAACAAAGATCACTGAATAATCCAAAAAAGTTGGCATTCCAGATCTGTTTTTATAAATTATAAATAGATCTATATACCTTTAAAAATTTTGAGGGCAAATCAAATTTAAATTAAAACACTAATATTCTAATAATAACTAATAATGACACCAATTTTTAAAGAAATCAATTATGTTTGGAATTCAGTTGCAAAGAAAAAAATGGGTAAAATGCAAAAGTCAATAATTGAAAGAATGCTTTAGTTACATGAAATATTAATTATGAGAAATATCTCAGTCTCTATCCACATGAATAAATTATTAATATAAAACATTTGGTGGTTAAATCTTACCATTCATTATTAATTCTTTGTCAAGTCTGTAATTTTTAACATACTTAACATATGGTACATACATACTAATATGCAGTAACATAAATATGAACATAAAGTGTATACATAGCAATACAGTACTGTTTCAATTAATTGCTTACAAGGTAAACAAGCCAAACATGACATAGCTCAAAATAGGAAAAACTCACACACTCAGTTCACTATAAACAGCATTCTGAAGCTTCTTCTCCCAACCTGTTTTTTTAAAAAAGAGAAGTATATGAACATACCAGCTTTAAAAAGAAGCATATGTTATCATTAAAATGTTTTATATGATTTATAACTTGTATTTCCTATGTAAGAACTTGATCCATTGTCAACTGTTGTGCAAAGTGTTGTTTACGAATTATTTCCTGACTACATTTCTTAGCTAACAAGTAGCAAAGTTATCACCACTGAGGCCAGAGAAAAAAGAGAGCAGGTAGGACATTTGTCCTAGCACACAGCAGACCTGACCTGATTCAATCCCTGATATCCCATGTGGTCACTGGAGCTCTATAGTAGTGATCACTGAGCATAGAGCCAGAGGTAAGTCCTAGCACCGATGGGTGTGACCCAAACAACAAAACTAAAATAATAATAATCATCATCATCATCATAGTCTTCATCAACATGGTTTTTTTTAATTTTTTTCAAATCAACATGGTTTTATTATTTTTTGGGAGGGGTCCACACCTAGTGATGCTCAGGGGTTACTCCTGGCTATGCACTCAGTATCGCCACTGCTTGAGGGACCATATGGGATGCCGGGGGATCGAACCTGGATCTATCCTAGGCTAGCACTGGCAAGGCAGACGCCTTACCACTCCGCACCACCATGGAAATGTAAAACCATTTCTCCATTTTTCCGAAGATGGGAGAAACGTTTTCTTCTGCTGCTATTAAGGTGCTCAAATGAACAGAGAGCAAATCTTGGATTCTACACAACTGCTGGTATAAGAAATGTCCAAGCGAAAAACAAAAAACTGTCAGATATATAACCAAAGCAGATCATATGTATTTTGATGGAATTAATCACTGTGTAAGCTTCTGAATAACCCAGTACCTGGGATAGAAAAGCAGGTAAGACGCTTGCCTTGCACACTCCAGGCTCTGATTTGATCCTTGACACCACATACAGTTCCCAGCCCTACCAGAAATGATCCCTGAGCCTTAAAGAATTAGGGTATAAAGTAACTACAAACCTGATATTTTAAAGAATTCCTTAATATCTTCTTTTAGTGATTCAAGTTTAATCTCAGGTCTCTGGAGACTGGCCTAAAAAAAAAAACAAAAAGAATGGTAAAGACAAGTCAAAAATTGATATCTGGATTGCTATTTATTGCTTATGTAATACTTAAAAGGTGTGCCCAAACACATATCATTGTAAAAATCCTATCGGACGTTACAGAAACTTAGAATTATATGGAATAGTCCATCACTTAAAACAGATGCTGGATGCTATTTTGGACCAGGACCCCACCAGAGAGCAAAAACAGGCTGGCAGTATTCATAGCACTGACCCCTACTGGCTAGTCTAGGTTGCACACATGTCCCTGTATCTTCGCTGAAACATCAGGCTGCATAACTATTGTTCACCAACCCTTGAAAACACAGGGACTCGCTGTAGGCTCAGCCCACGGATGAACTCTTTGAAGTCTCAGGAACTACCACCCATTATCTCTTCTTTGGACTACTGAGTCCTACTCCCAACTGTTCAACCTCCCTGGCAGCTCTGTCCTTGGATCCCAGGTGGGTACTAGGTGGCTAGACTCTGAGAATTCAAGGCACTCCAGCCTTGAGAATACCTCCATGATCCTCACAGTCCTACATGGCTAGACTCGAGAGAAAGAAATGAGGGGTAGAGGTGAGTGAGAAGAGGTGCTGGGAGGCAAAAAGGGGCAAGGGGGGGGCAGGTATCGATCACATATGTCGCGTAGAACTGAAGTCTATATATCTAAACCACATAGACATAGATATTGCAAGCAATAAACTCCTGAGTAACCCATGAGCATCCAATGGATTTAATTCCCAAATCAAGTTTATTTGTGTATATATATATACATATATATGCATGTACATGTAATAGAGACTGTGAAACACACTGAAGAAGACTGAAAAGAAAGGAAAAGCAAAATAAATATGACTACATTAAAACAAAACGTTCCTCCACTACAAAAGAAACTAGGATTAAAATAAAAGATATTTTATTTTGTTTTAAAGGAGAGAAGATATTTGCTTATTGTGTAGCAGACAAGAGGATAGTATACAAATATAAAAATCATGCACAAAGATAACACAAACTCATCAAAAAATCAGAACAAATACATCCTCAAATAAGATAGACAGATTACCAACAGGCACATGAAATTGTTCATCATCACTGATTTTCAGGGAAATGCAAAAAAGGATAAGGTGATATCACATCACATCAACGAAAATGACTGTCAAAAAAGCTCAAGGCAATCAATGCTGATGGAGAGGTGATTAAAAGCAACCCTAACTCTTAGTAGAGATACAATCTGGTTCAGTCTTTATTGGAAAACAGTGCAGAGACTTCTCAAAAAAATGAGACTAGAAATACTTTACAATTAAGTAATCCCATCCCTTGCCACCAGTCTCAAGAAGATAAAAATCACTAAAGTGAGAAGTATATATGCACACCTTTGTTCACTGCAGCACAAGTTACAGTAGTCAAGATCTGGGCAAGTGATCAACAACAGATGAGTTGGTAAAGAAATTGTGGTATATGGGCCGGAGAGATAGCATGAAGGTAGGGCAATTGCCTTGCATGCACAAGGATGGTAGTTCTAATACTGGCATCCCCTATGGTCTCCAGAGCTTGCCAGGAGCAATTCTGAGCGTAGAGCCAGGAGTAACACCTGAGTGCTGCCGGGTGTGACCCAAAACCCCCGCAGCATGAAAAGATGAAATCTTGTCTTTTGCTGCGAATTGGATGTTAATTACATGGTATTATGTTAAATAAAATTAGTCAGAAGGAAAAAGAAGTATAGATGATCACTCACATATATGGAACATAAATAAAGGAAGAAAATAAAGGACAAAGAAAACAAACACTAATAATGCCAGAAGAATTTTGCATAATAAAAAATGGTGGTTGGTGCAGGGGAAGGATGAACAAAAGGGTATTATGGATACTAATGAAAGGATTTGGCATTTTGATGGTGGATATAGTTTGGTAGCACTGATCACCTCCGAATACATAAATATTATACAATGTTATACAAATAATTCTTATTTGTAATTAGATAACTTAATCCATATTATTTAAATTATTTAGTATTCAGTTAAGGAATCAACCGAGGTGTTCAACCACAGATGAACAGATTATGAAGATGTACATATAAACAATGAAAGACTATGCAGCTTCAAGGAACAATGAAATCATGTAATTTGCCGAAACCTGTTTGAAAGTGGAAGATATCACGTGGAGTGAAGTAAGCCTGCAGGAGAAAGATAAATGCAGATGATTTCATTTATCTAGACCCCAGAGTCTAGGGAAAAGGACAGAGAAAGAAAGAAATTCAGACAGGAAGGAAGATGAGAAAAGAAAGTAATGGAAAATAAGGGTCAGGGCTTTGGTTATAGTGGTGATGGGATATATAGATATATAGAGAGTGATATAGCTATAAATCCAAACACAGACTGATCAATGCTGATAACATGAGATCTAAGCTGGAAAATGTGCCTATCAAGGTGGGCTGATGATGGAATATGGGAACACTGATGATAGAAGTCCACACTGGTACTTAAAACTCAACTATCAAAAACTCTGTAAATTACAGTTGTTTAAATTGCATAAATATTATTGCAAAGTCACCACGACTGGAGAACACAGTAAAGGTTAACAAGGGTGAAAGTTCAAGAGCAGTCAAAAAAGAATGAGTACTGTGGAGCCTGAGAGAGAGAGAAAGAGAGAGAGGAGAGAGGAGAGAAAGACAGAGAGAGAGAGAGAGCGCGCACAGGAGTTAAGTAGCTATCTTGCTAGTCGACACTCTAGGTCAATCACTAGGAATTGGATTAATTAAAACACGCTAAGTAGGGGATCAGAGAGATAGCATGGAGGAAGGGCATTTGTCTTGCATGCAGAAGAATAGTGGTTCGAACCTCGGCATCCCATATGGTCCCCCGAGCCTGCCAGGAGCAATTTCTGAGCGTAGAGCCAGGGGTAACCCCTGAGCGCTGCTGGATGTGACCCCAAAATTAAAACATGCTAAGTAGAGTATCCCCCATTTCTTCCGATACTCTTGGTTTTTTTTTTTAAACTACAGATCAGGTTTTTTTTTTCTATAACCCTAGTAGTCCCAGTGGAGATATAAATGATATAGATATAAAAACAGGCTTATAGGTATATAGACAGGTGTAAAATAAAAATCCAGGTGTTGTGAGATCACCCTATGCATTGTATCTCTAACCCACACACAGCTGGATCTGAAGAAGCAAGGTATAGGCAAAAGACTAATAAAACAAGTCAGTCAGGAGAGAGCCTTGAAGCCAGTCTGTTTTTCTTGGCCTCTCTGCCTGAGCCACAAGCCAAAACTGGGTCTTTTTTTAATAAACCAATACACCAGGAGGGGATAAGGTTGAGTAATCCAGTAGGCTTTATCAAAGGAGAGATTTAAAAGTGGAAGATGGTAATGGCGGAATGCCTTTGTTTGGGGTTAGTAGTTGGAAGTCAACTTACAATTTTTCCACCTATAAAACAAAACAAAATAAAGAGAGAGAGAGAGAGAGAGAGAGAGAGAGAGAGAGAGAGAGAGAGAGAGAGAGAGAGAGAGAGAGAAGCTACAGTTTGAGAGGGGGAAACTCCAGATCAGAATTTAGAAACATGGTTGCTATTTTGCATAGGCAGTAAAAACTGGCTGTAAAAGCGTCAAAGGTCAGATTATGCGTATGTATTCTCAAAACAATCAGCTTTTCCTTATCTTTGTCATATATATCTCACAAAATTTTTTTCATAGATGTCTCTGAACATAAACATTAAAACCTTTCTGCAGTCACACTTAACTTAAAAATGATTAAACGGTCTTACACTGAGCACTGTCATAAGAGTCTAGAACATCCAAGTTCCTTCTCATAAACTTCTCGAAATAAAAAATTAAATCACGGGGCCGGGCGGTGGCGCTGGAGGTAAGGTGCCTGCCTTACCGCGCTAGCCTTGGATGGACCGCGGTTCGATCCCCCGTGCCCCATATGGTCCCCCAGGCCAGGGGCGACTTCTGAGCGCATAGCCAGGAGTAACCCCTGAGCGTCACTGGGTGTGGCCCAAAAACCAAAAAAAAAAAAAAATTAAATCACAAGAACATTTCTTTTTTATTTATTTATTTATTTATTAGTTTTTGGGCCACACCCGGTGACACTCAGAGAGTACTCCTGACTATGCACTCAGAAATCGATCCTGGCTTGGGGGACCATCTGGGACACCAGGTGATCGAACAGAAGTTGTCCTGAGACAGCTGCATAAAAGGCAAACGCCCTACCACTGCACTATTGCTCCCGCTCCATAAATCACAAGAACATTTCTGCAGATATATATGCCATTTGAAAATAAGTTTGCTAAAACATTTTTATAATGAGCACTGTAGGGGCCTGGGAGATAGCATGGAGGTAAGGCGTTTGCCTTTCATGCAAAAAGGTCATCGGTTCGAATCCCGGTGCCCCCATATGGTCCCCCGTGCCTGCCAGGAGCAATTTCTGAGCATAGAGCCAGGAGTAACCCCTGAGCACTGCCGGGTGTGACCCAAAAAAAAAAAAAAAAAAAAAAGAAAAAGAAAAAGAAAAAGAAATGAGCACTGTAATAAGAGTCTATAGTGTCCAAGTTCCTTTCCATCAACTTCTGTGGACCAAAACATTAGAACATTTTTGCAAACATAATTTGAGAATAAGTTGTTACAAAAAATACATAATCAAACATTGTAGCAATTGAGAAACATTCACTATGATAACTGAGAAATATTAAAAAATCTAACAACATTATGCATTTCCCTGGAACTGTGCAAACAAGTTAAACACTAAATCTTGTTTGCAATGGGGCATAAAACAAAACAAAAGCTATAAAATTTGTTTTCTTCTAAACCAAAAGGGTGGAATTGTAGGATGACATTCAGCTATTAGCCCAAGACAAAGGTGGTCCTCCACTGTTGTCTTCCTTAAATCTCTTCCTTTGACATGTAAAAGTCCTTTGGATAGGAACTTTTATCTCACTCTGGACCTTCACATCCTGGTGGACATGTATTGGTATAATAAGAAAAGTCAGTTTTGGCCTCACACTCAGAGATACCACCAGGCACAGATTGGCCTCTTGCCTCTCTCCTGACTGGCTTGATTTGTTATTTCTTCACCACTACCGGGCTTCTTCAAACCCATCTGCCTGTGGGGTTAGAAATATGGTGCCTGGGGTGATCTCACAACTCGTGAATTCTTATTTTACAGACAGGTATATACATCTACTTATTTAGTCATAAATTAATTTAGGTTACACAATGGAAATTCTGATTCGGTTCAAGCTGAATCAACCATGACTTACGCAAACTCTGTTGTACAGTTTCAGCCCTGCTCAGTCTTCATTCGCTTGAGAATGGACCCAACTGGGCTTCTTTTACTGACTTTCTCACAATGACACCCACACTCCACCCCCACCCCCGCTTACTGAGTTCAACCACTCACTTTTTGGCCTTCGATCACAACATTGCTTTATGGTTCAAAACAGCTTTCTGGTTACATTTTAATAAACAATATCCTTCCTCCCATTTTAGAGTGGCCTTCACTAAAGAATTCTTACTTTGAAGCCTGCACAATACTTTGCTTCCTTTATTGTCATCTTCATAACAGTGGTCAAGGTAGATATGAATAAAGATGACACCCTCCCTGGTTTACAAAAAACAATCAGGATCCCTAAAATATATTTCATATATCAATTTCAGTGGTTCAAATGTTTTTGCCCACACCAGAAAGAAAAAAAAAGAACAAATAAATTAATATTTCACCAAAAAGGCCTTTCAATACTAAAGACCTTCAGTTTTCATTTCCTACAATTAACAAATGCATGCCAATTTCTTTACTCCTCAATGAGTTCTACAGTATCTATACATGGTATATTTTTGATAAAGATGGGGAAATGTTCCCCAAGCCATAGGGGCTCTTCAGGAGCACCTTAGGTAAGTTGGACCATGGGGGGAGGAATTGGGGTGGAGGGCAGCTCCACCTCCTATGCATTCACAAGCAGCAGGGGCCAGAGCTGGACCCAGAGCCCCCACAAGCCAGGAGTTCTCTTTCTCTTGTGGGGTGCAGTGGGATGGACAGTGGAATGGACAGCTAGCCCGAGGACCCCCAGGACTTCCCATTAGTCTGGGGGGCTAGATTCCCCCACGCCAGAGGGGCTCTTCAGGAGCACCTTAGGTAAGCTGGGCCCTGGGGGAAGGAATTGGGGTGGAGGACAGCTCCACCCCCTATGCATTCACAAACAGCAGGGGCCAGAGCTGGGCCCAGAACTTACCCAACTTCAGACAATAGCCAAAGTAATGTCCCTTTATCGTTTTTTATTTATTACCATTCTCAAAGACGCCCTAACCCATTTATTACCATTCTCGGGCGCCCTAACCCATCCAAGAATACTCTTGCCCTTGACTACATAAAAGGCAATGGAACACCCTATATAAGGAGGATTGCACTCAAATAGATGTGTGAAATCAAATTTATGTGGACGTTATTTTTTTAATGTTGAAGTCCTCTCTGACTACCAAGCCTTAACCTTAAATATCCATCTATATGATGAATATAGCCCCATCTATCATTGCCCCTCCACACCGAGAGACCCTTATATTCCCCCATATCCCAAACCTGATTTGTTACCTCCCCTTTATTTACCCCTTTTTTCGCTCAATTCTTACCTTGATAGGCACCAAGTCCGACCTCTTCCGCAATAAAGCACCATTCAGCTCCTCAATGAAAGACACCCTCTAGAATCCCCTTCTCGTGTCTCAACAAGAAACCTCAACCAACACGCCTGCTGACTTAAGCTTGTGACCCCTCTCACCCCTGTCAAACCATGGACCAATACATCATACCAGAATCAGCTACAGCAAAACTCCCCACTCAAGGACATTACGGGACTCTGAAATTCCGCAAATCATATCTTACACTGTAAACTAAAATTAGTGATAAGAAAAAGTGCCTTGACTTCCACTCCCCACAAGACTATCTCAGTAGACCTCATTGGGAGGCCTATATTGCCTATGTAAGCCTAATATCGTATTAATAATGCATCTTAAGATATATATTCCTAAACATACAGATAGCCTCCCCCATCAGTTTCTTTTTTCAAATACCTTTCTTTTCCTTTTTTT
>PVKC010021821.1:0-17974 GCA_004027635.1 Crocidura indochinensis
AAGCTCAAAATAATCTTTTTTAATTTATTTATCTTATTACTATTTTATTTTTCTCTTATGTAGTTTTTGTCGACCTTCTTATTTTGGTGTAGATATATAAGTAGTAGTCCACTATTTTACTTATATATGCACTTTTTCTTTCTTCTTTTCTCTTTGATTTTTTGCGCTCTGTCATGTTTTTTATCTCAAGACCATGGCAACTATGTGGTGCATATATTTATCGCTGCAGTGCTCACTATAAAAAAAAACGAAAAAAAAAAGCCTAGTCAGGGCCCGGAGAGATAGCACAGCAGCGTTTGCCTTGCAAGCAGCCGATCCAGGACCTAAGGCGGTTGGTTCGAATCCCGGTGTCCCATATGGTCCCCCGTGCCTGCCAGGAGCTATTTCTGAGCAGAGAGCCAGGAGTAACCTCTGAGCACCGCAGGGTGTGGCCCCCCAAAAAATGCCTAGTCAAAAGTTGATTCCCACTAATATTTCAAAAATCTTAAAACTGAACTTCAATGAACTTTCTTAAATTCTTGATTATTCCTTTTAAAACATTTATCTTTTAGGTGCTCATAATGTCTTATCATTCCCAGTTACTACCCCAATAAGCAAGAAGACATTAACATGATTTTAAAACATCCAAATTCCTTTCATACAAACATTATTTAAATTCTGAATTAGAGAGATAAAGTCATGAAATTTTCCTATACATGGATATACATGGAATCTATCATGCTGAGTGAAATAAGTCAGAGGGAGAAAGAAAAACGCAGAATAGTGTCACTCATCTATGGGTTTTAAGAAAAATCAAAGACATTTTTGCAATAATTCTCAGAGACAAAAGCGAGGAGGGCTGGAAGATGCAGCTCAAGACATGAAGCTCATCACAACGAGTGATGTGTGCTGTTAGAGAAATAACTACATTGAGAACTATCCTAACAATGCGAATGAACGAGGAAAGTAGAAAGCCTGTCTCCAGTACAAATGTCGGTGGGTGGGGAGGAGGAATATTTGGAACATTGGTGGTGGGAATGTTGCACAAGGTGAAGGGGGGGTGCTGTTTACATGACTGAAATAATGCAACTACAATCATGTTTGAAATCACGGTGTTTAAATAAAGATTTAAAAAATTCTGAATTAGAAACATGTTAATAATAATCATCCAATTTGATCATACAGTTTACTTTCTTAGTTCCCATTCTCAATCCCCTTTTGCACACTTTTCTTTTAATTCACTCTGTAAATTTTCTTTTCTTTTTTTTGGGGGGGGTCACACCCGGCAGCGTTAGGGGTTACTCTTGGCTCCATGCTCAGAAATCGCTCCTGGCAGGCTCGGGGGAGCATATGGCATGCCGGGATTTAAATCACCGTCTTTCTGCATGCAAGGCAAATGCCTTACCTCCATGCTATCTCTGCAGCCCCTGTAAATTTTCATCATTCCTATTTGCAACCAACTTTACAGAATTCTCTTTTTCTTTTCCCAGTAGTCAAAAAAAATCTATATAATCTTTCTTACATCATACACCACTCACCCACATTTCTTTTTCCTTTCTAACCTTTTCTTCTCTGTTTACAATATACACTTTGAAATATTTCCACAGTATAACACCTGTCTTACTTTCCACAGTAAGACACCTGTAATAATATGTCAAATTTCCAATTATCAAACACAAAAATATAAACTATGACATTAAAGTTATGAAAAATTGGGGCCGGAGACATGGCGCAACCAGTGAGGAGTCTTTTTTGCTCGTTCTAGCCTAGGACCTATCAAGGTTCGATTCCCCCAGGGTCCTATATGGTCCCCCAAGCCAGGAGTGATTTCTGAGCTCATAGCCAGGAGTAAATCCTGAGCATCACCAAGTGTGGCCCAAAAGCCAAAAAAAAAAAAAAAGGTTATGAAAAACTGTCTCAAGAAACAAGAAACAAACAAATGCCCCTACTTTGAAGATCTCAAGTTAATAATTTGTAAATTACCAGGAATTTCATTTGTTCTTTTTAAAGTAAATTTAGCCTGTTGTTTTAAATGCCCCGAACCAATGAAGATTTCCTTTAATTCACTTAAGTTATATTTGAAAAGAAAACTTTTAGTTAAAACATTTCATCAAAATAAATGCATTCAGAAGCGATGGTCCTTTACTGTACTCATAAGTACCACATGTCAAAATTCTGTATGTCAGATTAGCAAAAATAATTATAAGATCATTACAATATGTAATCCAAAGGAACCACAATTTTATATGATTTCATCAGACACATTATTACTCTGCTCCCTACTCAATAATTGACATATTCTCCAAAATAGTTTTTCTTCTCTAGTCTCATTTTGCAATTTATATATATATATATATTACACAAACACCTTATAATTTGTTTCTCTTTAATGTTCTAGCTTATGAAATTGCTAAATTTACTAAATGCATATAGTTGAACATATCATACCAATATGAAGCAAAGAGGTTACTTCTTGCCCTGGCAATACAACTAAATCTGTAAATATTTATAAACAAGTAATACAATTATACAATTAAAATTAACATGTTTGCTAACAATAGGTCTAAAAATAGTTCACTATGAAACAGTTCTGTAGATTTCTTCAAATTTAAAACTTACAGTAACTTAAATTGTAAAGTCTCAGAAAGATAGAATAAGGCTAATTGTACTTTATTTTTGTTTTTTTTTTGTATTTTATTTTTGAAGTCTGCATTTTATCCAATACTCATAATTTTATTTTCTTTTTCCAATTTATAAAAACAAATTGCTTACATTTGACTGGACCAAATTATCCTTGATTATATCTTTTAAAGACATTTAAAGCATTTCCACATTTAGATCTTAAGACCAAAATTAAATTTGTTACATGCTGACAACCCACTTATGAAATTTAGTTATCTTTATAATAATAAGCACTCACAAAATTAACAATATTATTTAAAAAGGCTAAGCACAACATTTTCCCACACAATTTTCTATTTGGAGATACCTTTAAAATCCATCAGTGGGAGGGCTCAGGGAGGAGGGCAAGTAGATACTGGCTTCTGGTTCTCCACCGAATCATAGTTTGATCCTGAGCCTGGCTCTCCCCTGCATGGGGCCTGGGGTGGCCCCAATGTCAAAGGCTTTCTCCCTTGCTTGGGCAGGCTGGGAACCTTGGTAGGCCCCCAGCTGCACCCTCTCCTGCCCCCCAGCCTTCAGATGGGTCCAAATTTGGGGGCATTGTGAGCTGCTCATTTTTTCTAAGTCTCTGGCAATATCGACATATTCAAAACTGCGCGGGGGCAATAGCACAGTATATGTTAATAATATATCCCATCCTTAAGTTATGTTTTGTGTATGTAGAATGTCCATCTGGTATTCTGTCCTTTTGCACACCACTGTAAAGCTGATTTCAATTTTTAACTCTATCACCCCCAACCTTCAGTATCCCCCATTTACCCTTTTAACTTCTGTTCTCCACATTCCTAATCACACACCAACGTGTTTCACTGGATTTAACAAACCCCAACTATATCAAAAGACATAAAATGTACACGTATGGCTTTGAATATTTTACATCTATTTTCTTTGACAGCTAAATCTTACTAAATATTCTCGTAAACAGTGAAGATTTTCCCCCACTTTTTATCTTTTCTTCTCTTTGTGAACTTTTCAATAAGAAATATTCAGTGGAAGAGTTCCTCAGTTTAATTCTTATGTTTAAGCACGTCATGGGGAGTTTTATACATGTTCCTGCAGGGCCTATAAAGCCATTAAAATAAGAAATACCTACACTCAAATATATTCTTATCTAATAGAGATAGGAACTCCCAAATGGAACTCCCATTGTAGTGCAATGGGACCTTACAACCTGAACATTGGCATAATGACCTGCACAGGCCTCTCCATTCTCCATTCACCCCTGAACCAGGAAAGCTATCTAGGAAACACCCAAGGTTTTTTACCACAACACCTAGAAGCAATCTCCTACCAGGAAAGTCCCTATGGCTGCTCTAACATTGATCTACTCACAAGAGACTTCCCTTAACACTGAGAAGACTTAAGAACATCAACGACCTGCATACTGGTCAGGGCTTTCTGTATTGCCCTTTAATTGTAAGGTGAAACGAGAGGACACTCTGCACCATCCTAACTGCAATATAGGATATGCAGATTCCAGGATCTTTAATACAGAAACATGATACCAACAACAGAGACATCGTGGAAAATAAAAGTGTGTTGGCACTACAGACAACGACTGGGATTGGGCAATCTAGTGTGCCTGGAGCATAGAGCTGGTCTTATGCCAGGAAACATCAGGGGTTTGTTCCTCTTGTATTTAGGCCAAGGATTTTCCTTTCCATGAACCCCATATTTTGGTGGACTGATGCAAAAAAATTATTGCCACTCTAACACCGTTTTTACTGTGCTCCTTTGACTCTTATCCTTAAAAAGAAACACCCACTTTTGAGGCTAACTTAAACTAATATGCATACGCATGGAAATGTAAACAAAGTACTATGCCTTCAATGTTTAAGGAGTTACATAAGTTTTATGGCTTTAGAATGCTTGATGTGCTGCTAAGAAATACTTATTACAATCTGGGGTCTTGAGGGACAAAGTAATTCTACATGGGTTCTGTTTTATTTTTCTTAATATTCTTTGGCTGAAAGCTCAATGTTAAGATATCAGCAAAGGGACTTATGTGAAGTCTGTTTATGGGTGATCGTCCTTCCACTGTAACATTACCTTGTCCTCTTTCTTTGCATCTTTGTTCTCATAATTAAAAATAAAAAATCCATCAGTGGAAATATAAATGACCCAAATTTCATAATTTTTCTAGTCCTCTTGAATTTAAAATGACCAAAGTTTTTCTTTATTGATAGTCTGCTATTACAATGACACTGAATAGAATTATGAGCTTGCTTTGAAATTCCTGAGAGTCTTGGACAAAGAAAGTTCAGTGCTCTTATCTCCCGGTTGCTCAGCTCTTTCTCTCTGGAGAATCTACCTATTATAGACCTGAACTTAGAAAGTTCCCCCATTCCCAATGTCTTAATTATTACTTTACACTACCCAATGCAACAAATTTTCTGGTCAGCCAGTTAGTCTAATTGACCCCACACTTAGAGGATGTCTATTCCTTCCTCCTCCCCCACACTACTTTTTTTTCCTAGTCTCATAGACTCTCACAGACAGACTAATTGGGAGCAGAGAAGCGGGTGGCATTCTCTTGCCCTCTGACAGCCCAGACCCAACTTCAAAGTGCCAGGAGCCGGCTCTGCCAACTGTGCCTGCTTCAAAGGTGGCTGAGACTCCCCGGCTCACATGGAAGAGGGCGCAAGAGGAGGAAAGTACCAGAAATTTCCAGAGTCTGTAAACTGAAAATAACACAGACCAACAGCAAAACAAATTCACAGGACTTCGGCACTCTCACAGGGCAGTGCCACATTCATTCCGGACACAGAAGACAACAGATAAGACAAGAATGAGCACAAAACTTAAACATCAAAATGCCTGCAATTACACAAATGCCTTCAGAAAAGTCATATTCATGCCATACGTTTCACTTCACAAACTTCACAATCATCTGAGCCCTCTTATCACGCACACCACTATTCTGGCAAGAAGTTTTACCAGAAAGTCAGCTGATCAGCGTCCATGTAGACTGCCAGTGTGGAGACTGAGGATCCAGGACCAAATGCGAACCTACCTCAGGCAGGGGCTCACAAACAGCAAGAGTACGAAATCAAAATACAAACGAGATCTCACAAAGGAGGGAGGCCACTCCACTCACCACGGATTCTAAATGCTGGGCCCAGCCTGACCCTAATCTCCCCCCAAGAGGGACAAGGAGGGGACCTAGTCCCCAAAACCCCTATGCCAGGGACTGTTTGTTGAATTGGCCAGGTTGTGCTGAGTGGAGGGCCCCCAAATGTTAGGTTCATGCTAAAAATACAGTGATAGGACAAAGAGACCACTTGGCAATGCAAGTCAAAAAGCAAGGTTTATTTAGCCAGCATGCTGGAGTCTAACCACTCTTGAACAGCAGGATGTAGGTTAAGCCTAGTGCTTGGGGTCCATAGAGTTTTTATAGTCACTGCCACTATGTACATTGTTCAACTAGCCCAGGGGTGGAAAACAGGCGGCTCTCGAGCCTCATGTGACTCCCGGCCAAAATGAATGCGGCACTTTGCCTCTTATCATTATTTTGTATACTGTGGTTCTTCACCAAGTTTGGATTTTGTTCTACTGCTTCTGAGGAGGGACCTCTGAGGAGAGATCTCCGAGCACGGAGTCCAGTCCCCAGGCTGCGTCATCCCGTCTTCCATCCCTCAGGAAACAACTGCACGGGCCAGCAGGAGGGGGGACCCATGTCTCACATGTTGGGTCACATCTTGCGGTTAGTTCTTAGTGTGGAGGACGCAGCACACCCTCACCATCACTGCAGGATTTTTACTCTCACTCAAAATGGCAAAATGCAATAGATGTTTAATATATTATTGCTAAAATTATATGCTTTTGTGTGAGTGTTTGTCTGTTTGGGCAGGTCACTGCGTGGTGTGGCTCTCTGACTCTCACAGTTTAAATTTTTGGCTCTTTGTGTCGAACTTGTTTGCCACCCCTAAATTAGCCTTAGGAAAGAGGTAACAAAAGATACACATTTTGCATAACACAAGTAACATAATTCAAATAGTTCAAGGCTGCCCTACACAAGGCACATCCACCAGGCCCGGATGTGAAAGAGCTAACATAGATAACTGTCTATGGGGGCACCATAGGCATCTATCAGTATCAGTTCCTATGCTTCCCCAGTGTCTCTTTTCTTCTGGGAAGGTTGATAAGCTCTATTTCCCCATGTCAGCCTGTCCTCCGGCAATGTATGTGAACATTAAGACATAGTTAAATCATAGCCTAGGGCCTAACTGGCTAGGCATCTTGGTCAGTGTCTCTGAATGTGAGGTTGGCATGTGCCCACCTGTCCTTAGAGAGTAACAATGTGTAACTGACTGAAGTAGAAACCGACATATCCTGTAATCCCACAGTCATGATTCACTTTTTCCTTAGAGATATTCAGTTGTTCCAGTAGTACTTATCAATCACTATCAATTGTACATTTAGTTGCTTTGCATTTTTGTAAAAACTAAATTGAGACCTTTTCATATCATCTATTCAAAATATATATTCCATAATATAGAAAGAATTTTTTTAATAAGAGTTGTCTGGCAGAGCTCATCTTGTTAAGGCCTGGTGATACTTGAGAACCACTAGGGACACACCAACTGTGTTGATAGGCCTTGAAGTTCCAGACCTTATCCTTGAATAGATACTTCACTAAAGGAGATATAGAGTTGACAGATACATAAAATATATTAAATATCATAAATATAAATAAAATGCAAATTAAGGCCACAAAACATATAAATTACTAAAATGTACATACAAAGATTTGGGATATTTAACTCGCCTAGGAAATGCAAATAAATATTACAACACACCTAGAAGAATGGCTAATATAAAATACTGATAATGTAAAATGCTAGTAAAGAGATAACATTAATAATATCAAATTCTAATAAGGATATATCAACATAAGGTCTCTGCTAAATTTAGGATGAGTCTATAAACTGGTACAAACACTCTAAGAAAAGTCTAAAAGTTTTCTAAAATATTAGAAAATATTTCCATAATGAAGACATGTCCATGAGCCAATTTCCCAGGAAAATAGCCACAAATAGTGTTAATCACTTTTTAAAACAACTATATTTTTGGAAAATTTCCTAAGAGTAAAAATCAAATGAGAAGCTATTTAATCAAGCAAATCTATTAAATCTTCATATAAAAACAATACTGAGAGGGCAGAGAGATAGTACAGTGAGTTTGGCTATTTATTGACTTGCATGCAGCTTACCAAGATTTTATTCTAGCACCACATCCACAGAGGCCAGCTAGGAGCAATGCCTAAATGCAGAGCCAGGAATATGCCGGAGTATAGCCAGGAGTTGCAGTAAAGGTAATTGGACCTGGATACACCCCTTAATCATGCCCTTGGAACTAAACCTGGACACACCCTTGAATATGCTCCTTGGACATACCCCCTGTAATGTGAATAATGGCCCAGTGGCTATTTCAGGAAAAAGTTTGACAGTTGATGGGGCCCAGGGTAGAGTCTGGAGCAGAGACTGCTGGCATACTGGGGCCAGAGGTCAGGCCCAAGGAGGCCTGGCCAGAGATAAAGCAATAGAGATGCTGTCTGTTCCCCTTTACCTTTCTCTATTTTCTCTTTCAAAGCCTGGGCCTACAGGCCTCCCCAGACCTCTTTGGCTGGTAAATTACCCATCTCTCTCAGAAACTCCCCAGGCCACTGCAGACTTCAGACTAGGAATAAAACAATAAATTATTTCTATCCCTCTCCCTTTCTCTCTCCTCCACCCCAACCACTAGCCATGGTGGTCCTGGGTCGCTAAAGTCAGGGTTGCTACAGTCAGGCATGGCCCTAAAACAAAACAAAACAAACAAAAAAAAACAAATAAAAACAACACTGAGAATCTAAATTTCAAATGTATCCATTCAGTTAAAGAACGTTCCTCCTGAGATGGAGAAGTAACCAGTATTTTTCACTGTCCCAAATGCATGTTGTAGCTCTATCCCAATAAAGTATAGTTGAGAATATTGGAGCTATTGTCAATAAACCATCTTTAACTCATAGAATGGAAATTCTAAACCTCTAACCTAAATATCAAAACACTTGCCTAGGGTGTTTGTATTGCACGTGGCCTATCTGGGTTCAGTTCCTAGCATCATCCCATATGGTCCCGCAAACCTGCCAATAGTAATTTCTGAGTCCAGAGCAAGGAGTAATCCCTGAGCTCTGCTGTGTGTGGCTCGGAAACACAAAATAAAGAAAACCAAAACACTTGCCCCAGGGGGCCGGGCGGTGGCGCTGGAGGTTAGGTGCCGACCTTGCCTGCACTAACCTAGGACGGACCGCGTATGGTCCCCCGTGCCTGCCAGGAGCGACTTCTGAGCGAATAGCCAGGAGTAACCCCTGAGCGTCACCGGGTGTGGCCCAAAAACCAAAAAAAAAAAAAAACCACTTGCCCCAAATCACCCCCCCCATATAACTTGTAGGATAGTTTTCACATCAAGAGAGTCAAAGCCTGATATGTTCAAAAAGATTAAGGTGACTGCCCCCACTTTTACCTCTGCAGCAACCACATGCATATTTTTTAATCAAGAAAAGAAGTAAGTCATAAGAAATGAGAATGCTTTTCCAAAGGCATGGATTTGAAATAAAAAGTTTCTCCTTATCACTCTGGAAAAGAACTCAGTGCTAAAGGAGATAACATGGCAATCATAGTAACCTTTAATTAATGATAGTGCAAACCACAGTGTCAAAAGGAAAAAAGAGACAGAGAGAAGCAAAAATGCCTACCCCAGAAACAGGCAGAGGGGGTGGTGAATGATAGGGAAACTGGTGACACTGGTGGTGGGAAAAGTGCACTGGTGAAGGGTGGTGTACAGTCTATGACTGAAACTCAAGTATGGACAATTTTTGTAACCACGGAGCTTAAATAAGTTATTAAAAAAGAAATATGTATATCTATGTTTAGTATCAGGATTGATACACTAGCTAGGGTATGGATGAAACAGCAAATGTCCATCAAAGTATCCAAAAACAGATAAATGGATAAGAAAGTAGAGGTATTTTGCAGTTATCTATGCAGTTATAAGAAAAGATGAAAGCTTGCAGTTAGTTGCAATTTGATGAAATTGGAGGATATCTTCTTAAGCCAAAATGACAGAGAGAAGGGCAAATAGTAGAGGATCTCATAAACCACTATAACTGTGGTTTACAGAGAAATAAAACAAGGGGATAGAGAGCAATGAAAAATAATAAGCCCTTGGTCCTGCATATAAAACAAAAATTGCCAAGCAGGTTAGGAGCTGAGAGTTAGAGGGAGTAATAAGAGGCAGACGAGAAACTACATGGGGACATTGGAAAATGGTATCAGGTATTTTGGTGATTGTGAGAGGCAATATTTTTGAACATCAAGATCTTAAATGTTAAAACTATTCTAAATAAATACATCAATGAAAACAATACAAATTATTTTTATAAAAAAGTCAAGAAA
The DNA here is from genome assembly GCA_004027635.1 of Crocidura indochinensis. NCBI lineage: Eukaryota > Metazoa > Chordata > Mammalia > Eulipotyphla > Soricidae > Crocidura > Crocidura indochinensis. Next base: position 10,098 of record PVKC010021821.1, read on the forward strand.
TTTCTAGAGTAATCTATAGAATTTAGCATTGTTTCAGGATACAAGATTAATATAGGCAAACATTGTAGTTTTTACATTAGTAATGCACAATCTAAAATAAAATTTAAAATTAATTATATTATAAATATAAAAAATATATATGATACCTTGGACTACATTAGACCTAAAAGGTGCAATATGTGTAATGAAAGCTATCAGTGCTCGAAGATATTTTTAATGACCTAAATATAGAAAGACCACAATTTCTGGGTCAAAAGACTTAAGACACTGCATAATATTTAATATATACGTTAATCACAGTCAATACTATAATCCCACCTCCTTTCTTTGTAGGAATTGACATGCTGATCCTAATAGACATCTAAGTGTCTGTTGAAGGTATTCAGAATAGCCAAAATTTTCTTGGGGAAAAAAGAACAAAGCAGAAACACTCATGGTTCCAAATTTCAAAGATTACTTCAAGAAGAACAACTGGGGTAATATGGTACTAGTATAAAAGAAAACATATAAATAACTATAATAAAATCAAGTGTTTTTTAAGTAAACCCTGAATTTTAAGATCAGTTGATATTTAATAAGAGGGAAAAGACAATTTAGTGGAGGTATATGTCTTTCAAAAAAAAACTTGAATCATTAGATATTCACAGGTAAAAGGATGAAGTTGGAACCTTTCATCACATGATGCACAAAATAATCTCATAATTAATAAAAAATAAATGTAAAAGATAACATCACAATGATCTTTGGAAAATATAGAGTTATTTTAATCAGAAACACCTAGTGACTTATTTATTAATTTCCTTGGTTTGGAGGCAGCATCATATGGTGCACCGGGTTTACTCCTGTCTCTGTGCTCAAGAATCACTTTTGGTGGGCTCAGAGGACCACATGCTATGCCAGAGATCAAACCCAAGTCTGCCACATGTAAGGCAAGCACCATACCTGCTGTGCTATCACATGTAGATACACAAATATGAAAGGATAGGTGCAAGGGACCAAGTGGTCTAAGGTGCATTGGCAGTGTTAAGAAAAGAACAGAACTAAATGTCCAAGCAAAGGCAACAAGAATGGAATCAAGATATCCAAACTTTAACAATCTCAGCTTTATATGGGCCTGTTTTACTGGCAGTCTAGGGGACAGTGCGGGTAGTGTGGGATGTACTTGGAGAACATTGGTGGAGGGAGATGGACACTAGTGGTGGGATTGTACATGATTCATTGTATATCTGAAATCCAACTATGAAGAACTTTGTAAATCACAACAGTTTCAAAAAAATTTTGTAAAAAAAAACTCAACATTTTATTGTGCTGAGAAATGCTCATCAGGATTACAATGTGATATTACTTCCCATTCAGTGGATTAGGTATGCAGTAATAATAAAAACAGAGTATTGAGAAATGGTGATGAAGAAACTGAGAAAACTCAATGTTTATAAATTTGTGGCAATATAAAGTAATAGCTTTGAAAAAATTTGAAAATACTCAAATTTTAAACATAGGTATTCATCAATTTCAAGAGAACTATAATTCCAAGAGGTATTGAAGCATGCCTGTGCAAATATTCATATACAATGTTGATGTACTTCTAATAACCAAAAAAGTGAAAACAGCAGTTTCCCATCTAATATGGAAATTTCATTCCATATTTCCTAATTTCCTTCTAATATGTAGAATAGACACAATATGTGGTATATTTGTATAAAAATATTATTTGACTATAAAATGAATAAAGTACTGGTAAGTGCTACAGAATGGATGGACATTGAAACATACAATAAGTAAAAGAATACAGTCACAAAAGACTACACAATGTGTAGTTCCATTAATATCAAAAGAATTACCAAATCCATGAAGATATCAGATTACTAGCTGCTGAGAACTAGAGAAGGGGAAGATAGAACAGATTAATAGTAGTATCATGACAATCAGTATGAGTTTTCTTATTGGAACAATGAAAATGTTCCTGAATTAATGATAATTGTCACACAACATTGTGAATATACAAAAATTTCTAAACATTTTAAAGGAATTTACTTTATGACATGTGGTTTATATTCAAGCTGTTAAAAGACTCACAGGCTGGAGAGATAGCAGGTAGGGCACTTGCCTTGCAAGTTCAAGATCCCAAATCCCAAGACCCCATAGTAAACCTTGAATGCAAAGCCAGTAGTAAATTCTGAGCATTGCTGAATGAGACAAAAAATATTTAAAGTACATGAAAGTTTGTAACAATACTTCGTTGTTGCAAAGTTTATAGCAACAAAAATGTAGAGACAAATTTGATGTCCAGGGCAATAGGGATGGCTCAATGGTATTATGCTGGCCTTGTAAGCATAAAGTCAAAACGTGCTGGCATTCAATCCACAGCACTGCCTCACATGCCTGATAATAATCTCAGTAGCTATCCTGTTTTTAAATCCCTGACACTATAATAAAGTGTTTAATCACACTGCAATAAGTGTAAATGAGTACAACAACTAAAGTATGCAATATATGATGAGGTCTGCAGTAAAAGATAAAGAACGAGTGATGGGCTGATAGTACAGCAGGTAGGATGCTTGCCTTGCACACAACTAAACTGAGTTCAATTCCAGACATTTCCTATGGTCTCCAAGCACCACTAGCGCAAAGCCAGGAATACCTCCTGAGCATCACCAGGTGTGGTCCAAAAAAAAATTTTTTTTTTTGGTTTTTGGGCCACACCCAGTGACGCTCAGGGGTTACTCCTGGCTATGCGCTCAGAAGTCGCTCCTGGCAGGCACGGGGGACCATATGGGAACCGGGGGATCGAACCGTGGGTCCAAGGCTAGCACGGTAAGGCAGGCACCTTACCTGCAGCGCCACCACCCGGCCCCGGTCCAAAAATTTAACGAAGGATAGCACATGAGAACTACAAGGTGTGTAGATAGTGCAACCAAACTAAATGACCACAAGAAATTAATAGGCAAGCAGAATGTGCTATATCTGCACAGTGGAATTAAAAGGGAACACAAATGTATTATTTTATTGTTTATTATATTTATATGTATATTATTTTTATTACTTAATATTTTATTTATTTATTGTCATAAAATGTTTAGAAATAAAAAGGAAAAAACTATTTGTACACTGATGGGGTCTCAAAATAATTATGCTCAGTAAAAGAAACCTGAAGAAAAGTACTTTCTAAAGGGTAGATGGGCCAAGATAGTTGAAGAGGCAGAACTTAGTCAGCATTTACTTCTCAACACTGAGAATTTTGACACCAAAACTTAATTAATTACAGAATCATGCCTGAAATCCTATCACTGGGGACTCAGTGTTATCTTGAAATAGGGAGTAGAGTCAGACAGTCCCACTAAGGAAGTTCCTATGAAGCAAATAAGCAACAGTATGGAAAGAGATTGAATCACGCAGATTCTGCCATGGGAAATAAACTATAATCCTAAATGACTTCTAATGTACTGACTACTGCCTTGGAAAGGCTGCATCAAGCCCCCTGGGTTCTCAATTCTACAGTACTATTTTTATAACAGCTCAATTGGGAACAACAGAGTTAAACTTGAGTCAGCAATATATATAATCTAAATAGCACCTTTAAATCTGCCTGGAGATGCCATTCTTGAGATGACCCCTACTCATCTAAAACCAAACCGTACTCTGAGGAAACTAACTCAGTCTACTGTCTATCCCAGCACATAACTGACTTGATAGCAAATATGCAAGTATACAGTGGATACTTTTACTATATCCAATTTAGCAAAGACCTCCTAGTCCATGGGTCTCAAACTCAATTTACTTGGGGGCCACAGGAGGCAAAGTCAGGGCGAGCAGGGCCGCATAAGTGATTTCGCTTACCGAATATTCACAATAAAAAATCGCAAAAAATCGCACTAAACATTTGCATACCCCAAACGGAAATGCTCGGGGTATGCGAATGTTTAATGCAATTTTTTTCTTACTAATGTGATTTTTTTTTTTTTTTGGTTTTTGGGTCACACCCGGCAGTGCTCAGGAGTTACTCCTGGCTCCATGCTCAGAAATTGCTCCTGGCAGGCACGGGGGATCATATGGGGCACCGGGATTCGAACCGATGACCTTTTGCATGCAAGGCAAAAGCCTTACCTCCATGCTATCTCCCGGGCCCCACTAATGTGATTTTTATTGCGATTATTCGGTAAGCGAATAATCGCAAATATTGCAATATTTGAAGGCCGGCCGTGGTCCACAAAATGTTGTGGGCCGCGAGTTTGAGACCCCTGTCCTAACCTATTGTGCTGCTAGGTAGCTCTATAGAGCTACTCTATGTTAGATTCAATTGCTTCTGATGTCTGGGCATCACTGCTTTTACAGATTATCTATCCATGTATAAACATATGGACTACAGTAGGAAAACTGGGAGGACTGTTACACCCATGTGATCTTGAAATGCCTCTAAATTGCTTTTAATATAAATGCATAGGCACTTGTGATCACGAATCAGTCTGCCAAGAATAAACAATTTGTACAAAGTTTTCTTAGGCACTCACAATATTGAATTACATTGTCATCACTGGCCAGGTCCTTAGAATTTGAGTAAAAAAGGTATGCTCCCAGAGACTTGAAATCTCACTCCCCCAGGCCCACTTAAATTTTGAGCTATCAGCCTCACCAAACACAATATGATGCACAGAATACTCCCTAAGACTGCTGGACTTTTTCACCACACTTACTATTTGGTGCTAATAAATGTAAATCACCAAGTAGTTGAAAATCTTAGCTCGCATCTATAACTGTTTTGGGGTATTTGTGATCCTCATTTGCAGGACTATGAGAATTTGGCATTAGAGTTATTGCAAGACTCACTAGTGTTAGTGTTTTAGCTACATGGTATTCCTAACCACAAACTCCCAGGGGGTGCTAGGTCCATAGAATCTCAGATCCATAATTTGTATATGGAATATGTGACTATGAAATCTAAAGAGTGCATGACAATAAATACAATAATTGTGCAACAATTTGGCCCACAGTCTATGCATGATCCCCTGAGTCATGTGGTTTGACCTGGTACATGCCAGGATAGACAGAAATTTTCCTCACCTTCAAAGCATCTACCTGTATTAAAAGGGCTATAAATAAATATGCAAGTGGCCCTTGGGAGAAAGGGATCCCCATACCTACATTAATATGAATATATCCCTATGTGAATTCCTATATTTAGTGTGGTACTACTTAAATAGCCAATATCTTGAAACCTATGTTCAAAGCAACAAATGACTTGATAAGGAAAATTTATATACATAGCAAAATAACACTTAACTCTAAGAAAAGATTAATTCTTGAATTTTGCTACAATACAGATAGAACTAGAATTAAATGACATGTTAGGTAAAGTAAATCAGGAGAAAGACAAAATACCAGATGATCTCACTTATATATGAATATAAAGAAACAAAGCAAGGAAACATACTATATCCAGCGAAAAAAAATTCTTATCCAATAAATTGAGGTTACCAAGTTTCTAGGGGGCACAAACTATAAAGGTCCTATAGAGAGATTTTGGAGGGATATTGGTATTCAAATGTTGGGTGTGGTGAGGTAACATTGTACCTCCAAAACATAAACATTTACACATTTGTATGCCATTTTCATCTATAAAAATAACATTTTAAAATTTACTTAAAAATTTTAAAATACTGTGATTTCATGAAACTTACAAAAACATAATATAAAATTATTATATTGACTACTTATCACTTCATTCTGTTAAGGCTATCTACATGTGATACAATCAGATAAAAAATGCCCGTGTGTGTTGCCTGAGAGAAGAGTGGGTAGGGTGCGTGCCTTGCATGTAGTCAATCCAGATTTGATCTCCAATATCCCACATAATCCCCAGAGCTCACCAGTAGTGATTCCTAAGTTAGTCAGGAGAAATCCTTGAGCTCCATCAAATGTTACCCCACACACACCTAGACCAGCTGAGCTTATCACAGATGTCTATATCCAAAATCAATATTTCAATAGGAAAATTTTAAAATTAATTATTGTTATTTACAGGATATGGAAATCTCACAACATACTAGTGAGGGGTATGGGGATACAGAATAAGAAATATTATAACACCTAGTGTCCTACTGTTATTGTGGGTGGAATTTTATGGCTCTCTATTTATTGGTGAAAATAAAGCACAGGAATACAAATATATTCTATTGTTATTGTGGGTGCAATTTTCTCGCTCTCTATTGGTGAAAATAAAACCAGGAACACATATTTAAATTGCAGGAAGAGAAGCCAAAAATGATCTAACTGTTTAGTTCTTTTTGGGGGGCACACACAGCAGCGTTCATAAATCGCTCCTGGCAAGCTCTGGGGACTATATGGAATATACCGGGAATTGAACCTGGGTCTGTCCCAGGTCGCCCTACCACTATGCTATATTTATTTCAGATACCTCTGTTTTAAGTGTATGCTTTGTCAATTAAAGCCAAAATAAGATGCTTAAATTATGAAACAGACAGAGTATGTAAAAATAGTACATGGATTAAGGTGCTTCCCTTGCATACTACTTACCATTGCTTGATCTTAGGCACAGCACTCCATAAACCCCCAAGAGTGTTATCTGAGCACAGAGCTAAAAGTAAGTCCTTAGCATTTCCAGGTGTGGTTCCCAAATAAGCCATACAAAACACTACTCTGCCAGGAAATAGCCTGTATGTATAAACAAAAGGTGGAGTGGAAGCTGGGGGCATGATGAGGGTTTTGAGGAAGGGATTAAAAAGTAGAATGAGGGGATGGATGAATATATTCATTATCTTAATTTTGAGGCCTTATGATGCATACAGATATAAAAACTTATTCTCATATACATATATGTGTACATGCTATTTACTATGTAGATCAATTATTAATAAAAATACCTTAGCAAAATGTATTTAAATTATATATAGCATAGCTACTCATTTTTGCAATTCACAGAACCATAGGAATAACATGTTTGTTTTTACCTTGTGCCCAGTGGAAAGTAAACAACTTCTCTGTGCTAGTGTTTCCTTCAGTCGTTAATATTTAGGTTTTAAATATTTAGGTAAAGTCTTATATTTTCTTTTGTGGGGGGGGACACATCTGACTGACTATATTTAGTAGTTACTGATAGTTCTGCACCCAGGAATCACTGCTTACAGTGCTAGGGAACCATACGGGATGACAAGGATCAAACCTGGGTCTATTGCATGCATGGCAAGTGCCCATTCTGACCTTTAATCTTACGTTTTTCATAATTCTAGGTTTTCTAAAAATAATTATGTTTCTCTAAATTTTCAGTAGAAACAAGCCTTTTGAAAAGCTACTCAGTAATGTTCTACTGACTTACAAGTAATTATTTTAATGGTCTCATTTTTGTGTGTTAAAATTTCAGTTGTAAAATATATAAAATATAACTTACCATCAACCATTTTAAATTCAGTGTTCAAGAAAATTAAGTACATGTATATTATTATGCAACTTTCACCACCACTTCTACCTACAATTTTTCTTCTTGCAAAGTTCAAACTGTATACTCATTGAAAAATAACTGCCCATTCCTTAGTCCTCTCAGTCCCTGGCGACAATCATTCTATATTATTTTACTATCAGTTTGAGTAATCCATTTATTTCATATAGTTTTATTTTTATGGATGGGTTATTTTATTTAGCATAATGTCCTCAAAGTTTATCCATATTACAACAGGTGTCAGAATTTTCTTCCTTTTTGATTTTTGGTTTAGGGTCACACCTCAGTGAAGCTCAGCAGCTACTTCCAACTCTGTACTTAGGAGTCTCTACCAGAGCTGGAGCGATAGCATAGTGGTAGGATGGACCTTGGTTGGATACCTGGTGTCCCATAAGGTCCCCGAGCCAGGAGCAATTTCTGAGTGCAT
>PVKC010021822.1:0-17508 GCA_004027635.1 Crocidura indochinensis
TTATAACCAATTGGTGTCAAATCAAAAACTGGTCTTAATAAACAAGTGTTGGGACGTGTGTCACACAATCTCAAGAAGTTGCCTTTAAACAACACATTGCTAATATGCCTATACTACTATAAGGATTTAGTAAATGAAAGTCTGAAGACTTCAGGATGGCAAAAAATTTTACAGAGTTTGTGTTGACAAGAAAGATAGGATTTATCTTATTTTTGAGTACTTAAAGAAAACTTTTTGAGACAACCAACATTGTCAAAATATTTTTCTTTTTTATTTACAATTGTTTTAATTGAATCACTTTGAGATACACAATTACAAAGTTGTTCATGATGAGTTTCAGTCACACATTGTCCAACACCCATCCCTTTACCAGCACACATTTTCTGCCACTAATGCTTTCCTTCTACACTTCCTCCTGCCCACCCTGCCTACCTCAATGGCAAATATTTTCTTCTCTCTCACACACTCTCTCGTTCCTCTCTTTCTCTTCCTTTTGGACACTGTGATTTGCAATATTGTTAATGAAGGGGCATCATGTATATCACTTACCTCCTTTCACCACCAAGTTCTTGTTTAGAGTTATCATTTCCAACAATCATTGTTATAGCAGTTCCTTCTCTGCCCTAACTGCAGTCCTCTGCTCTTTATAGCAAGCTTCCTACCATGGACCAGTACTACTGGCATTTGTCTCTTGTTGTCTTTGGTAATTATTACCATACTATCCTTTTTATATTTCCCACAAATATGTGTGAACATTCTATGTCTATTCCTCTTTCTAAATAATTTTGTTCAGCAAATGCTCTTCATGTCCATCCATGTATAAGAAAACATTTTTACTTCATTTTTCGTAACATTTGTGTAGTATTCCATTGTGTAGATGTACCTCTGTTTCTTTATCCCTTAATCTGTTTTCAGACACTTGGATATATTACATACTCTAGTTATTATAAATACTGCTGCAATGAACATAGGAGTGTAAGTGCCTTTTATGCATTGTGTTTTGGGGCCCCTAGAGTATATTCCCAGAAGAGGTATTGCTAGGTCCAATGGAAGCTAAATTTCTAGTTTTTTGAAGAATGTCCATATCGTTTCCAAAAAAAATATTTTACCAGTCAACATTCTCACCAGCTATAAATGAGACTACTTTTCTCCTTAATCCACCAGCACTGGTTGCTCTTGCTGTTCTTGATATGTGTCAGTATCTGTGGCATGAGATGATATCTCATTGTTGTTTTGATTTGCATCTCCCTAATGGTTAATAATGGGGAGTGGTGTTTTTATGTACCTTTTGGCCACCTGTATTTCTTTTTTGAGGAAGTTTCTATTCATCTCCTCTTACATTTTTGATGGAGTTGGATGATTTTTCTTATTAACCTCTACCAGTGTCTTATATATCATAGATATTAAACCAGGGTGCCGAACAAGTTTGACACAAAGAGCCAAAATTTAAACTGTGAGAGTCAGAGAGCAACACCACGCAGTGACCTGCCAAAACAGACAAACACTCATACAAAAGCATCTAATTTTAACAATAATATATTAAACACATATTACATTTTGCTATTTTGAGTGAGGGTAAAAATCCTGCAGTGATGGTGAGGGTGTGCTGCATTTTCCATGATAAGAACTAACGGCAAGATGTGACAACATGTGATACACGGGTCCCTGCTGGCTGGCCCATGCAGTTGTTTCCGAGGGATGGGAGACAGGATGACGCAGCCTGGGGGCGGGCTACATGCTCGGAGATCCCTCCTCAGAAGCAGCATAACAAAATCCAAACTTGGCAAAGAGCTACAGTCTACAAAATAAAATAAGAGGCAAAGAGCCACGTTCATTTTGGCCGGGAGCTGCATGCAGCTCGAGAGCTGCGTGTTCACCACCCCTGTATTAAAACCTCATTATAAAATCCCTCTGCATTCCTATATTTGTTGTAGCACTACTTACAATAGCCAGAATCTGGAAATAACCCAAATGCTCAATAACAAAGAGAATATATGAGGGAAATAGAAAGCCTGTCTAGAGTACAGGCGGGGATTGGGTGGGGAGTAGGGATATTTGAGATATTGGTGATGGGAATGTTACATTGGTGATGGGGATTTTCTTTGCATGACTGAAACCCAACCACAATCATGTTTGTAACAAGGTGTTTAAATAAAATATTTAAATATAAAAATAAACTGTATATAAAGAAAAAATAAACAAATAATACAAAAAAAGAAATGGTGGTAAATCTACACAATGAAATATTATGCAGCTGTTAGAAAAAAATGAAGCCATAAAATTTCTTTATATTTGGATGGGTATAGAGATTATTATACTGAATAAAATAAGTGTGAGGGAGAGTTATGGACAGAATAATCTCACTCATGTGTGTAACATAGGGAAGGGAAACAATAAACAAGAGTCCAGAAGGACCAGTTATGGTAGGAAAATTGCCACAGATAGTAGAGCAGTGAAATTAAGAAAGAGAATGAACCACTATAACAATAATAGTTGGAAGTGATAGCTCTGGACAAGAAAACGGGGTGCTAATAGGTGATATGCATGATACTTTTCTTTCATCAACAATAGTGCAAACCATGGTATTTAAAGGGAGGAAAAGAAGACACAGAGAGGAAGAGAGAATTAAAATGTCTTCCAAAAGGCATAGAGGAGAAAAGGGAGGAGAAAGTTGGAAGGATATCTGGGAGACACTCGTGGCAGGGAACATACACTAGTGAAGTGTGGTGTACATTGTATAACTGAAACTGAACCATGAACAATTTTGTAACCAGAGTGTTAAATAAGAAAAATATTTTTAAAAAATTTCAAAATACACAAGCTATACACAAAGGGAATCAGTTATACTAGCAGTCCAGAGGCAAAGGTGGGAGATATGGGATACAAACTGGGAATAAGGGTGGATGAGGACAACACTAGTGGTGGGAATGCCCCTGATTCATTGTCATATGTACCTTAAATATTACTGTGAAAGACTCTTAATTCACTTTGGTCACAATAATAATTGATAAAATAAATAAATTACTTTAAAAAATTTAATGTTGAAATGACTCAAGACTTATGGTTTTAATTTTTTTTTTGTTTACTCCTGTGTAAGTGCTCAGAAATCACTCCTGGCTTGGGGGACCATATGGGACACTGAGGGACACATATGGGACACTGACAGTCCTAGGTCAGTCGCATGCAAGACAAACGTCCTAATATTCAGTTCACAGCTCTAGCCCCTCATTTTTGAATATTTTAAAAATCCCACTTCTCTGCTAATTCTTATTAGCATATATGCACCAAATGTAGAGTTGGCAAAGTATATAAGGCTTTTTTTTACAACCTAGAGAAACATAGTAATAGTAATGAGAGAGTTCAACATGCTACTTTTACCACTGAGGTAAAAGTACCACAAGGCAGAGCCCTACATAAGAAACTAAAAGAGCTAGGACTAATGGAGTTACACAGGACGTTTTATCCTCAAAAAGCTGAATATACATTTTTCTCAGGTGCACACAGAATATTCTCTAGGATAGATCACATTTTATGGCATAAGTCTAACTTATAAAATTTTCGAACATAAAAATTATACCGGCCTTTGCCTGTTTCCTCTTCTATCTCCTGAAAAACTACTCAGAAGGCCAAGAAAACCCCAGCAAAAACTGATTCCCAGAAACACCCCAGCAGAAAGGCCAAGAAAGACAGCAAAAACTGGCTATCAGAGGTACCACAGCAGAAAAGTAGCTCCTTTGTCTGTGAAGGTGGGAGGTGTCTGGCCCCTGCTGTGAGTTTAGCAACTGGGAGAGGAACTGAGAGGAAGTGTCTCCTGTTTCTCCTACTTCTCTACTCTTCTGTCTCCTGAAACTCTCCTGAGAAAGCCAAGAAAGACCCAGTGAAAACTGTCGCCTAGAGGCTCCAGGAGAGTGTGGCCACTCTGCTTCACTTCATGGCCATGCGTTCTTTCTAAATAATGAACCCCACCATAACAAGTAGAAAAAATTGCACTACAAGAGTGACAATGGGGAAAACTCATAGGCAAACACCATGCATAGAGAATGAAGATGATAGCTCTGATCCCCAAAAAAATACCAACCATCTGAGTAATCTCTCAAATAAGGAGTTTAGAATAGAAATATGGAGGATCCTCAATAGAAAGCAAATAAAACATAACTCAAGCTAAATAGAACACAAAAATAGAAATCAGGAAATTCCAAACTGAAATAACAAGTCTGAAAAACATGATAGCTGAACTGAAAGCCTCAGTGGAAAGCCTCTCCAACAGGATAACAGCAGCCAAGGACAGAATCAGTGAATGGGAAGATAAAATGCAAACAATTCCTTACAGAAGAGATTGGAAAAGAACCTTAAGCCAAACTATCAGACAACGAAAAAAGTACTCAAGGAATGTGAACAGATGAAAATAGAAGTCTTTGATAAACTCAACAGAAACAACATAAGAATCATTGGAGTTCCAGGAAGGAGATCCCCAGGAAGAATCAACAGTCAAAGTCATCATCACAGAGAAACTCCGAGAGCTAAAGACTGCATGAAATCAAGTCCTGCAAACTCAAAGAGTACCAGCTAAAAGAAACCCGAAGAAAAACACCCCAAAAACATCCTAGTCACAATGATGAATCCAACAGAGATAGAATACTGAAAGCAGCTAGATCAAAAAGAGAAATTACATTCAAAGGAGCATCCTAAGATTTACAACAGACATGTCACAAGAAACTCTCAAGACCAGAAGACAGAGGTGGAATATTGTGACAAGACTGAATGAAATGGATGGTTCACCTAAAATATTGCACCCAACCCAACTCACATTCAGGTTTGAAGGAAGAATACAAAGCTACACAGATAATCAACAGCTCAGAAACTTTACAGATGCAAAACCAGCCTTAAAAAAAAGCTGAAAGATCTACTTTAAGGCAAGACAGACCAACAGACAAATCAAACATACATACAAAGATGACATTAAATCCCGTGACAATCATCTCCCTCATTGTAAATGGACTAAATGCACCAACTAAGGGACACAGAGTGGCTAACTGGATCATAAAAGATGAATCCAACTTCTGCTGCCTACAAGAAACACACCTGACTAGTCAAATAGTCAAAGAATCAAAATCAAAGGCTGGAGAAAAATCATCCAAGCACCCTTAAGAAACACCCTTAAAAAAGCCAGAGTGGCCATATTAATATCAGACAACACAGACTTTAGACTCAGAAAAGTTGTAAGGGACAAACATTGACACTTCGTATTAATCAAGGGATATGTGCAAAAGGAAGAAATCACACTACTAAACATATATGCACATGATGAGAGACCAGCAAAATATCTAATACAATTATTGACAACTTTGAATGAGGACGTCAATAATAACACAATAATTGTGGGAGACTCAACATGGCCCTGTCAACACTTGATAGGTCAAGCAGACTCAACAAAATAAATACACTTATACATTATATTTAAAGTAACAGCATGAAAAATGCAATGATTTAAATGGTAGTTGTCTTGAATACTCTTGGTCTCAGAGTACAGTTTAGAAAAAGAAAGTGAGTTGAGGAAGAGAAACATAAATATGAAATAGTGGGGGTATGTGCAGAGGCCAAATAGTCTTAAGTGTATTGATGGTGTTAAAAACGGACAGAACTAAATATCCAAGCCAAAGTCAACAAGAGTGAAATCATTAGACCCAAACTTGAACAATTAAAACTTAAAATAGGCCTTAAATTTTAAAATGCTTATATGCTGGGGTAGAGGTGTTATTATGGGATGCACTCTGGGAACATTTGTGGAGGGATCCTGGTCGACACTGGTGGTGCAATTTTCCCTGATACATTTATATCTGACTCAACTATGAAGAACTTTGTTAATCTCAATGGTTTCAATACAATATGTTAAATAAAATAAAAAATAATGAATTAAAAAAATAAAGCCACTTATCATGCTAGATAGATAACTCAATGGATTGTGCTCATACTTCACATGTTGGATGTCTGAATTTAACCCCTTCCATCATATTGTCTCCCAAGCATCAAGACCAATACCTGAGCATTGAACAAGAGTTTCCCCTAAGAAAGGCCAAGTGTAATCTCTACCCCAAAAGGAATTCCAGTTTTCAATGTAGCTTGATGAGTTAGTCAACTTTTTCAGAAAATGAAATTTTACCTTTAACAAACAAGTGATTCATAAGACAAGAAAATAATGTAAGAATTGTTGTTTGCTAAAATTTTTCTGATAGTAATGGGGCATTGATAATTCATTCATTCACTGGAACACTATTCTACAGAAAAAAAATAATAATCCTGAAATGCCTTGTCTTGTTACTTACTACTAATGGCATTACAGAAATAATAGGGTGCAATAGGAGTTCTCTTGCATACTCTTTATTTATTTGTTTATTATTTTTTGTTTTTAATACCATACTACTTGGCAGTTAATTACTTACCATTATGAAAAATAATTTAATAAGAGATAAGAATTACTCACATTTCCATCATCTTATATCTGATATTTGCTAATTTTTACAGTGAACATTTGAGTCATCAATCTGAATTAATGTTAATTCAGACATAAAATGTGTCAAGATATTTACACATATTTATTAACAGTTTATTGTTTTAATGCTGTGGTTTAGTAGCAATAAAATATATGTTGCATGTTATAGTTTGAATTTTTCTGAAATAATATACTATTTATCAATCTAACTTTTTTCCAACCTTACACTTTTCATGTATCTGACACAAAACTGCCCTCTTATTCCTTGAATTGCTATTTCTTTTTTTTTTAATAATATCTTATATTCAGTTCACGACCATAGTATAAGATCTCTGTGATCCGTTTAGATGATAGTCAAAATCAAATGTATATATCAACATGTAGTTGCATGATAGGACTATTTTCTGAAATATTCTGCCTGTCTCATCTCCATCCCATGCAACACAGGTAATTATTTTGATTCACACCTAAAAACAACATCCTACTCATTAAAAAAATATCATACTTCCACATTTTCTCACTTAAACGATCTATAATTTTTCTGAACATGTTATCATTAGTGCAATTAAGACTATTTCCTTTTTCCTATTATCATATGTAGACAGATTTAACCTGTTATTACTTTTCCTAGCACTACTTTTTATTTTAAAGTTCACTATAATTCTGCTCTTTCATTTTCCTCTACTTCTTTAACAGCACATCTTTTAATTTTACTTATAATTTCTAACTTAGTCATTAAAAGTAGGTAAAATTATCTTACTACTGCATTCTGGCTCCTTGTGTAGTCATGCTTAAACATATATTGAAATACAGCTTATTATAGTTTCCTGCCACTTTAGATTATAGAGAGCATATTTAAATTAATGCACTTCTAACATCATGTATATGTATGTTATAAATTAATTTTATTTCAGAAAATGAAATATTTATTGTATAAAGAGGAATCCAAGCATCAAAGATAAAATATGTGAAACCATAAGTCACCCCCACCTTACACCTGTGCCTCCTCGCCTGTTATTCAAAGATCATTCCGGGACTTCATAGATTTTTAATTGCTCCATTGTGTGAAGCTGTCTTGATGGAAATTCCATGGTTCTATAAGTTCTATATATTTGCCCCCTAGCATCTTCACTGTGAATCTTGCTGCCACAAAAATTTACACAGTGTGACCACTATTTGTATGAGTATTATTCTATAAATAAGAGGCAAAATAATAAGACAAAAAAGTAAAAAGCCAATGACAAAGACAAAAAATGCAAAATATTCTAATTTAGGAACCAAAGAGATAGTACAGTAAGTAGGATGCTTGCCTTGTGGAAACCAGGGCCCCATTTGGTCTCCTGAACTCTGTCATAAGAGGACCCTGAGTGAAGAGCTATGAATAAGCCCTGAATACCATCATGCATTTCCAAAAACAAAACAAAAATCAAAATTTTATATAGCATATAATCTTCTGATTTCACATTTTAGTAAGACTGATAACTGAAATTGCAAAAAGAAAATATATGATTATGAATAAATGAAAGACTCAAATAAATGCTTAACTATATCTACAAAACAATAAAAATACTGCTATGGATGTACACAAAATGATAATCATATTGGACTATATATAATTTTTGTGTTATTTACAAATTTCTTTTTTGTTTATATTCAAATTTCTTACAATTGGCCAGAGCACTAAAACATCAAACCTACAATATGCCAAATATTCTTTTTGCACTAATGATAACATGTTCAGAAACATTATAAATTGTTGAAGTGATAAAATGAGGAAATATGATGTTCTTTTTAATGAGTAGGATGTTGTTTTTAGGTGTGGATCAAAATATGTACACGTCAACTCTTACTGAGGGGATAGCCCTGCCACCCCAGTTCCTCTCAGGATAGCTTCTATAACTTAAACAACATACTCATAAAAAAATGAATCACAAAACTCAACAAAATCAAAACAAATATCCCCCTACTGAAAATTATTTTCAGTGAATCTTTAAAATCCCAACCCACTAATAGGACCAGAACTACAGTAGTGGTAGGGCACTTGCTTTGCACTCAGCTGACCCCATTTTGATCTCTGACACTCCATATGGTCCATGGAGCTTGCTATAATGATCCCTGAGTTCAGAATCAGGAGTTAAACCCTAAGTACAGCCAGGTGTGTGCCAAAAAGAACAAAAATTCCAACCCACTAAAACTTCTTTTCTCACAGGAGTTTATAACTAAGGAACTCCATGTATTCCAAACTCCAAGGCAAGTTTGTTCCTTTCATGAGCTTTATCTGACTAATTTAGTCTTTACCACCTAATATCAAAAGAATTATGTAGTGGTGTAGCTTTTGATCTGGGTCTCTGAGTAGATGCTAGAGTTAGAATTAGTCTAACTCTAATTAGAATTAGTGTTAGAGGGAGAGGGAGAGGGAGAGAGAGTGATAGAGAAAGAGCTCTATTTCTTGCTATAAATTAACACAATAGCAATCTAATTTTAATTATTTAACAGTATCATTATATTAAAAACTTTATACAAGATAGCCCAAGAAATGAGCTTGAGAATCATAATCCTTTCTAGGGACTTCAAAAATGCCTGTCAGCCCATATCCCTTCTAATAGATTTCTAAATCATGTTTCATAACTTTCTTTGTACCTTATCTTTCAAGTCACAATTGACTGGACACTTTTTCTGTCCAAGAGTTTATGATACACATTGATTCAAAAGTTCTATCCAATACATGCCTACTACATGGAATGCTGACTGTTGGATCAGTTCTTCTCTTAGGAAACTGAATCTCTTAGGAAACTGAAACTTTGAAACAGAAAGGGGTAGTTGTTGGTTTGTTCAAAACTGCTCAGAGAACTCCCTTCTGCTATCTGCCTCTAGGTGAGGCTATAATGCCTGCTGAGTCAGAAAGCTACTGGCAGGGGCAAGAGCCAATTACAAGGTACTGGAAGATTGCCCTTCTCCAAGAGGCCTGAGATTAAACCTTTATCTAATTTACATTCATTATTCAGCAAGCACATTTTGTTCTTGTGTCTTGAACAATATGAGTCACACTACACTAGAGGAAAGTTTTGTAAGAAAATGGAAGAAAAAAAAATAGTGACAGTTACCCAGCACAGTGCAGTGCAAATCACTTGAAAGTAAGGCAGGTAAGAAACAGGAGGAAGCCAGCAGGTAAGAAAAACTTATCAATACCAACCTGTGATTGGAACAGTTGTTTCCCAACATTGCTCCCAGTTACTTTCGAGACAGATGTTGTTCAACTATTAAGTGAGCTATAATATTAAGTGAGTGTGTTCAATACCTAATATAGATCCAAGATATTGTATCATTGAGAAAGGCCTAAGTAATGGTCTAATGTTTTAGATCATTCATAATGATCATTAGTCATTGCAGACCTACAGAAATTATGTGGAAAGATAGTATGCCTTTTAAAATGCTTCTTCAAGGTAACTCGCCTCTTCACTGAATCATGAAAACCATGAAATTTAGGGTATGCTGACTCTACTGGTTTACACTCTGCTAATGATTCATTCCTTTGGTTTTCAGAGGAAAAATTTGTTTCAGTCTATATTTTCCTGAGTAATTACAACAAAGATAGCTTCAGACATTACCTGTCTGACAGAAATGTGGATTAAAAGAAACATGCTTTTATGCCCACGTTGGTATAAGTCTTTAATCAAAGACAGCCAGTTCTGACCAACTCATCTAAATAAAATAAGTAAGTTTTCTTGCAAATTATGTAGCTTAGCTAAGAAATGGGCAAAGATACAATATATGTTCCAAAGCGGCATGATAATACTCATCCACAAATATGGAACATTTACATCATCATTTACAACTTCACCTTTAAAGGGGCCGAAACGAATTGCTTCATTTTTTGTTTTAAAAATGCCAAGGAGTGGGACTGAAGCAATGATAGAGAGTACAGCAGTCGTGTGCTTGCCTTGAAGTAGCTAACGCAGGTTCAATTCTCAGGACCCCCAACTACCACCAGAAGTAATTCCTAAGCATAGAGTCAGGAGCAACCTCTGAATACCATTAAGTGCAGCGCAAAGCATAAATTTAATTACTCAACTAATTAAAATAGTTCATTAAAAATGTACAGGACCCTTGGGAGCCGCAGAGATAGCATGGAGGTAAGGCGTTTGCCTTTCATGCAGAAGGACGGTGGTTCGAATCCCGGCATCCCATATGGTTCCCCAAGCCTGCCAGGAGTGATTTCTGAGCATAGAGCCAGGAGTAAACCCTGAGTGCTGCTGGGTGTGACCCAAAAACCCAAAAAAAAAAAAAAAGTAGAGGATACATAACCAATATGAAAGTAAAGTCAAGTGTAGGTGTTTCCAGATAAATCTTGCCAATATCTACTATTAATTAATATCATGAATTTATATACATCATATTCAAAGCATGTAAAAAGTTTCAAAGTAAATAATGCTTTATTTATATAATACATCCAGGTCCAGCTTTCTACCTAGGAACGACCTAGATTCAAATTCTAACTTGCTGATCAAATATATATCTTTGGGGCCCGGGAGATAGCATGGAGGTAAGACGTTTTTATCTGTATTCTATCTTTCTTCAGCACTATGCAAGGATCAATGTCTATCTTCATTTATACCTCAGAATCTTCGTTTATACCTCATACTGGGAAGACCATGTGATGTCTGGGATTGAACCCACATAAGATATGCATAGATAAGATATGAATAGAAAGTCTTTAGACTCAAAGTAGGAGTTAAAGGACCTTTTCTCTTAAAACTTAAATAAGCTACATATCTGTACTTACTCTAGTAAGCTATTTTTACTTATTGTCACTTATTTAATAAATATGAAAACTTACTATGTGCCAATCATCAGAAATACAGAATGGAAGTAACAATCTTTGCTTTCAAGGAACTGTCCCAGGGTCTGAACCACTTACATTAAAGGTTTTCCTAAGAAACATTTCACAGAACATCAGTTGCACTAATAAACAAGCATTATAAACTGAACTGCTCAAGTGGCTGAGAATCACTGAGAATGGCCACTGGGCCACTGAAATGCACTACTTAAAAGTGCACCTTCACAAAAACTAAACTAATTTGGAGCAAGGGGTATGGGAGAAAGTTTTTAAAGTTTTCTATAATGGGCTTTTCCAGGACTATTCTTGGTCATGGTGACCATTACATGTTTAAAATTGAACAGAGTCTGTTTTCCAAGGAGGATTACAATACCCCAACAATGTTTCTCAGAACATGCTTTAGGGACTGTCCCATAGTCCAGTAGCATGAGTTCACCCATCAAACTGCTCTGCAGGAAGTACAAAGAGACAGAATGAACAACAGTTAATCTCTCTTGTCTCAGGTGTGCACCTATTATTTCAGTTCTTAATGATGAGAGATGTCGGGGCTGGGTGGTGGCGCTGGAGGTAAGGTACCTGCCTTGCCTGCGCTAACCTAGGATGGACCGCGGTTCGATCCCCTGGCTCCCCATATGGTCCCAGTGCCTGCCAGAAGCGACTTCTGAGCGAAAAGCCAGGAGTAACCCCTGAGCGTCACTGGGTGTGGCCCAAAAAAAAAACCAAAAAAAAAAAATGATAATGATGAGAGATGTCTACAGTAGGAGTGCTGTAAGCTTTGTACCCAGACTGGATTGACAATCTGATTATACAATTTGCTTATGTTATCTTGAGCCAACTGTGAAAGCAAGTTCATGCTCATTTTCATATCTAAACAATAGGGATCAGCATAATACCTGCTTCCTCAGGGAGTTGTGAGGACTAAGCATAATAGCATAGGAAAATTACCCAGCATAGTGTAAAAATAGAATCCTAATAGGTTCATTATTTGTTTCTCTTTCCTTTACTCTATATTTTTTCCTAGCTTTTATTGTATCCTGGAAGTCACAGCATAGACAGGTTGGAAATAAAAATATTCTGCTGGATTAAAAAATAAAATATATTTGCTTCCTCATCTGTTCTTTCCCTATTTTTTGTATGCAGTGACATAACTCTTTGCACTTCTGTGTTTCAGCCAAAAATGCTAACAACAGACTCTTCATCTTTTCAGAATAAGTGAATTCTTCCTGGGAGAAATAGTGCTTTTATTTTCCATTTAATTATTTAGAGTTCTAAATTTTTGCATGAACCAAAAATTACTTTTTATATGTAAAAACACTCTAAAAATTTTATTGCTGAAACTCTTAAGAGCAGGACTTTTCTTAATACTGCTTAATACAATGTTTCCTTCACTGGGCAGAGTCATTGTAAGAGTTGTTATTGTTAGAGGCAAGAGAGATGATGCAGCAGATAAGGTACTTGCTTTGCAAGTGTCTGACCTGGATTCTGTCCCTAGAACCACCATGGTCTCTGAAGCACCACCATGATTGACCCCTGAGCACAGAGCCAGGAGTAAGCCATGAAAACAGCTGAGTTTGACCCAAAACCAAAAACTTCATTGTTATACAATAATTACTATAATCCAGACTTTTCTCCATGATTTTTCTCTACCACCCTCTTTCCAGAAAAAAAAAATCACTCAGCACCTCTCCTCCCAGAAATACTCCCTTTTTTTCTTGTATGTGCAATATTCAGGGGCCAGGAGCTACTTCTTGTATATCAAGTCAACCAGCTGATGACTGGTGCTAAGTCCTGAGTAGCAGTGTGACTCAAGTCCTGAGGTGGTGGTGGTGCTAGATACTACCAAAGATACACCACAAGTATTTGGGACCCAATGATACTGGGGAGACCATCTGATGTCTAGGATAGAACCCACATTAGATATGCTTGTTGTATTATCACTTGCACCTTGGAAATATGACATCTTTAAGTAAACAAACAGCAGATCCCTCAGTTGCACCCCCAAACTACTACTGTCCCTTGGATTCTTTGAACACACCTCAAAGGTTGTCAAGGCTCACTTTAGGAAACACAATAACAATCTTCATAGAAATAGTTTAAAAATACTTCCAGTGGAAAATTAAATTAAAAATAACATGCATAATATACTTTTGAGTTTATCACAGAAAGAGCTATTCAAACAAGTGAGTTTCCAGTTAAATAGGTTTATGGATTACCTACTTAGTCCAACTTACTGAGAAAGAAGTTCTAGAAAGCCAAAAAGAAGTCAGAGGAAATGGGGTAATTATCCACATTACTATAGAAGTAGAAGAGCTACTATCGCCTATCTACTTCTGCCATTCTTTCTATGTACTGACATTACTAGGTGCGAAATAGCATGTTCCATAGAAGATTTAGAGCTTCAGAATAGAAAGGCTTGAGGAGAGAGAAGGTTTGAAGTTAGAAATCTCTTTAGTTGTAATTTTTTCTGTATATGGCTTTTTTTCTGGATTTTTATTATTTTGTGGTTTTTTATTCTATAGTTTAGACTAAATCTGAGACATTTCAAGGATTATGTTCAGAAGAGTCTTTGAGATTTAATCATGACTTTTCTATATACAAATAATGAAGAGAATAAAGAGATATTAAAAATAATACCATCACAGGGCCAAAGTGGTGGCATAAGTGGTAAGTCATTTGCCTTGCACACGCTAATGTAGGACAAACTGTGGTTCAATCCCCCAGAGTCCCATATGGCTCCCCAAACCAGGAGAAATTTCTGAGCACATAGACAGGAGTAACCCCTGAGAATCACCAGGTGTGACCCAAAAAGGCAAAAAAAAAATCACAATTGTGCCTCAGAAAATCAACTACCTTGGAGTCAACTTAACTAAAGAGGTGAAAGAGTTATACATAATACTGCTTCATGAAATAAAAGAGAAAACAAATAAGTGGTAACATATAGCCTGCTAATGGGTAAGGAGGATTAACATCATTAAAATGGCAATACAACCCAAAGAACTACACAGATTTAATGCATTTTCTATAAGAATACCATGGCATTTTTGAAAGTGGATAAAACACTCCTGAAATTCATATTGAACAATAAACATTCATGAGTAGCTAATGCAATTTTTGGGACAAGAAGATTGGAGGCATCACGTTTCCAACTTCAAACTGTACTAAAAGCAGTAGCCACTAAAACATCATGGTACTAGAACAAAGACAGAACTTCAGATAACTGGGATAGATTTGAAAATTCTGAGACTGACATGCAGGTATACAATAATTAATATTAGATAAAGAAACAAAAAATACAAAGTGGAGCAAGGAAAGCCTCTTTAACAAATGATGCTGGGAAAAGTGGTCAGTTACATGCAAAAAAAGATAACTCAGAATTCTATTTTAACACCATGAGCAAAGGTCAAATAAAAAAAAATTAAATACCTTGATGTCAGATCTGAAACTAGAAGGTACGTAGAGGAAAACAGGCAAAACACTCCATGACCTTGAGAATAAAGGCATGTTCAATGAGGAAACACTGGCCAACCAAATGGAAGCAAAAATAAACAAATGGAACTGCATTAAACTGAGAAGATGCTACACAACAAAGGAAATGGGGAATATGATAAAAAGGCATGGAATGAGAGAAACTATTCATCCAATATTAATCTGATAAGGGATTAATATCTAAGATATACAAGGCACAGGTAGAACTCAGTGAGATAAAAACATCTAACCCCATCCTAATGAATAGACATTGCCTCAAAGACATTGCCTCAAAAGGCGTCCAAAAAGCATATGAAAAATTTGCATATCACTGATCATCAGGAAAATGCATATCAAGTCAACAATGAGATATCATCTTTCACCTTAGAGACTTGGCACACATCACTAAGAACAAGAATAATCACTGCTGGTTTATATGCGGGGAAAAAACAGACTCTCCATTACTCGTAGGAATGCAGACTGGTCCAGCCTTTTGGAAAAGCAATATGGATGTTTCTCAAAAAAGAAAAAACTGAAACAAAACTTTGGAATGACTCAGCAATACCAATCCTATGGATATACTTTAGGAACACAAAAACACAATATATGGCAACCCTCTGCACTCCTATATTCACTGCAGCACAATGTACAATAGTCAAAATATGGAAACAACCAAGGTGCCTGAAAACAGAAGAGTGGTTAAAGAAAATGTAGACATCTGCATAATACAATACTTTGTAGCTGTTAGAAGAAAAATAAAGTCATGAAAACTGCTTTGACATGAGTGCATATGGAGACTTTTTGTTTGTTTGTTTTTGGTTCATACCTGGTGATGCTCAGGGGTTACTTCTGGCTATGCGCTCAGAAATCGCTCCTGGCTTGGCGGACCAAATGGGATACTGAGGGATTGAACCAGGGTTGGTACATGCAAGGCAGACGCCCTAACGCTTGCACCAACCTCCAACCCCAGCTATGGAGACTATTATGCTGAGTGAAATAAGTGAAATAAGCCAGAAAGCAAGGGATAGATCTCATTCATATATAAAAAAGTTATATAATAAAAATGAAAGATAATGTAGTAATAATAACTAGAGACAACAAAGATGAGGGTCAGGAGAACCAACCAGTTCAGGGTAGGAAGCTTGCCACAAAATACTTAAACAGTGCACTTAGGTAGAGAAGGGATCACTATGACAATGATAGTTGTAACAGATCACTCTAAACAATAACTGGGTGTTGAATGGAGATAAAGTGATATGCACGCTATACCCCTTCATTAACAATAGTGCAAACCACAATGTCTAAAAGGGGAACCTAAAGGTTGAATAAGAGAAAGAGGAGTTAAATGCCTGCTCTGGAGGTGGGGGTGGGAAGGAAAACAGGAGACATTAGTATCAGGAAATGTTAACAGAGTGATAACAGGTTCAATGCCTAGGATCCCATAAGGTCCCCTGAGCATGCTAGGAGCGATTTCTGAGCACAGAGCCAGGAGTAACCCCTGAGCACTGCTTGGTGTGGCCAAAAAATAAAGAGAGAGATGAAAAATCATGGATACAGGACACTCAACAGAAAATTGGCAATCTCAGAAGGAAAAGGCAGGCCAAGCCCATTCAACACAGAGGCATGCCTGCTGCATCCATCACCCAGAATCACTGTTTTCCTATGGCCTACCATACCACTCCTCTGCAATTCTCTTCAAGGATACCAATCTGACCAAATTTCAGGTATGGCAATTTGGGGGCTGATCTCACCAAGGCTTTTTTGGAGCAAGAGCAGCAATCTCCCCCCACATAATCCTTCCAGTAATAATTCTTCCATAACCCATCTCACAAAAGCTGCATTATTAGTAATAGTGCTTTGAATATCTGGACAACTTGTTTTATGCTGTATCCCTAGGAACACACCACTTTAACAGAATGGACAATAACAAGAGATTACTAAACTTTCTGCTATTGCACCAATTACTTCATTGGTGATATAATAATTTTCAGCAATTAGCTTGCCACTGTACTTTTTTCTTTCTTTCTTTTTAGTTTTCTGTCTTCCTTTTTTTAATTTTATTAATATCTTTATTTTAGTCATGATTACAAATATGTTCATAGTTGGTTTCAATCATAAAAAGAAAACCCATTAACCAGAGCAACCTCACAATCAATGCCTCCCCATCTCCTTCTCCCTCACCCCATGCTTGTCTTTGAGACTGGCATTCTATTTCTCTCACTCACTATTATTGTCATGGTAGTTGTTAGTGTAGTTATTTCTCTAACTGAGGTCACCACTCTGTGGTAAGCTTCAAACCTGGGCCGGTCCTCATCTCCATTCTCTCTGGGTATTATTACAATGATGCCTTTTATATTTCTTAAATACCAAAGATGAGTGAGACTATTGTGTCTATCTCTCCCTCTGACTTATTTCACTCAGCATAATAGTTTCCATGTTCATCCATGTATAGGAAAATTTCATTATTTAATCTTTATGACAGTTGCATAGTATTCCATTGTGTTTATGCACCATAGTTTTTTTTTAACACCTTAATTACATACATAATTGTGTTTGGGTTTCAGTCATGTAAAGAACACCACCCATCACCAGTGCAACATTCCCATCACCATTGTCCCAAATCTCCCTCCTCCCACCCACCCCCCGCCTGTACTCTGGACAGGCTCTCCATTTCCCTCATATATTCTCATTATTAGGACAGTTCAAAATGTAGTTA
>PVKC010021823.1:0-17965 GCA_004027635.1 Crocidura indochinensis
AATTGCTCCTGGCTGGCACAGGGGACCATATGGGGCACCGGGATTCGAACCGATGACCTTTTGCATGAAAGGCAAACGCCTTACCTCCATGCTATCTCCAGGACACCCTTAATCACATAATTTCTCTCAAAACCACCAACCACAATCTTATCCTGTCCTATGTGCTCATATTTTGGTTGTACTTAATTGCATTCTTTAATACCTCCCCAGTTTCCTCCAAATATCCAAATTCTAGGTATGTGGAAGTCATGTTATAGATCCAGGACTATGTATATGTGCCATGCAGGGCACAGAAAAGATACAGTGTTTTTTTTTTTTTAATTTGTGTATAAAAATCTTCTTAATTCCAGGGCTGGGCAGTGGCGCTGGAGGTAAGGTGCCTGCTTTGTCTGTGCTAGCCTAGGACGAACCGCCGTTCGATCCCCCGGTTTCCCAAGCCAGGAGCGACTTCTGAGTGCATAGCCAGGAGAAACCCCTGAGCGTCACCGAGTGTGGCCCAAAAACAAAAACAAAAACAAAAAACAAAAAAAAATCTTCTTAATTCCAATGGTTGAAACCAATTCTCTTGTATTAGCCCAAAAATCTGGAATTAAGAAGTCCAAAGAGAGGTGTGACTAGGTGCGACAATCCTAGATTATTAGAAACTAACATAAGGCTTATTTTAAGTTTTCTAGAGAAGAATCTGCTCCCAAGTTTGTTCAGAATTTGATAAATCTAGCTCCAGGAGATGGTAGGAACAAGATCTAATTGACCAGTTGACCGTCTTCCAATGGCCATTCTTAGTTCCTGGAGGCTATTAATGTTTCTTATCAGCCAAGCCCTCCATCCTTAAGCCAGCCAAGGCATGTTAAATTCATTTGCACTTTGAATATAGAACTCCTATGACCAGCTGGAAAATTCTGTTTTCAAAATGGTACAGCCTCATCCAGCTGAATGATCTTTATAGTTTAAAATCAACTAGCCACAAAATTTTAGCTACTTTACATGAGCAAAATCCATCATGTTGCCAATTCTGCGGGTTGCATGAAACATGTATCGGACACAGAAAAATCTTAGGGATATTTCCAGAATTATTCCTACCACACTGGGTATTTCACAAACACCTTTGGAATGAAAAATGAATGTCGGATGAAATCATTAAACATCAGAAATAACCTCAGGAATGGAAGCATTATTCATCATCATTCATAAATCTCCCTATATATCATGAGAAGCTGAGCGATATGCTATGATTGCCGTGGCTATAGACAGTCTGTCCAAGCAAGACTTTTTCATTTAAATTCAGAGGCTTATCGATATTTAAAAAAAAAACTTTACTAACAAAGTAAATATGAAAGGACAAAAAAAAATATCCATCCATTAATTGGTGAGGTGTAGTTTCACTGGCTGAACTTCATGCTTACTTACTCTGACTTCTGGACAATTTATTTAGTGTGTCCAGTTCAGGCTGTTTCTTTCTAAAACTGGCAGCCACTTCCCATAGGGTGGCGAGGTTTCAACGATCAGATGCATAGACTTCTAGTACCTTATTCAATAGGACATATTGCTTGATTAATGATGACATGCCAATCATCCAAGAAGCCAGCCGGTTAGAATAGTAATTCACAAATTAGCATCAACCAGACAAAAAATTTTTTGTCATGGTGCCAGGGTTAGAGAGAGTAGGGTTCTACTCTAAAGTCAACATAGTAACCAAATATAGATTTCTATTTTGCATTTCTCTACACAATCTCTTAATAAATTTTCCATGGTAAAGGTTCTCTTAGCTGTTGCAATTTCTTTTCCTTCTAGTGTTGTGGGAGAAAGGTGTGGCTTGTTTTTTTTTTTAAGTTAAGTTTTCCACAGAGTAATTAAAGTTTTATGAGCTTATTTGCTTTGAATTCCTTTTCTGGACATACCACAATCTCCAATTCGCAAAGAATTCCTAATAAGAAATGTACAAGTGTACTTGTAACAAGTGCAGTGTAAGAAATTCCCACAGCCTTTAAGAGCTCTTGTGTCTTTGAACCTGGCTCCCTCAAGCCTCTGTGCCTCTGTGTTCTCATCTGCAAAATGGAAATGATTACTCATCGCATGACACATGCCAGGACTCAGTGATTCAGTCCATGTAAAACGCCAGAAAGATGCTTGCTGTGCAGCAAATACTATGAAACCTTTTCGAAGTCAAATGAGGACTTAGAAACCACAGAGACTGGTGGAAAAAATATCAGCTCTATGCCTCTCACTCACACAGGGGATAGAATGGCTCCATTACACAGATGGTAGGAAAAGGTGTCTGCTCTTAAAAATTTATTTTCTTGTAACCTCTTTTCTTGATCAACTGCAGAGTTCCTGAAAGACAGTTGTCCTGAAAAGATCCCATGGAAAAGAGATCGATTGGAGGAATCAGCAGTAGTATGAAGGGAATAGAGCAGGCAGGGAATTCAAACTGGGTGAGGGAAGCATTGCCTGAAGGATCATGAAACTGGCTGATGCCTGTGAAAGGAGGAAGGCGAAGGAGGAAAATGAACTGGGAAGATGTTCAGCACAAAGAAAATGCAGCTGGTACAGAGGTTACAAAAAAGCACAGAGGTCATAGAAACCCCAGAGCAAGCAGAAACACCCAATCAACTGCCCCTGTGTGATCAGAGATCCACTAAGGAAAGGTCTGGAGACGTGGGCTTGTTTTTCTGATAGGAAATAACCCAACAGCCCTCATAGGTCAACCAAGCAACCGGAAGTTGTGAGTAACCCTCATCCCTGTTTGTCTCTGGATTGCATCATTTATGCGTGTAAATAACATATCACGGACCAACACATATACACACATCAACACACAAGTTTGTTTTGTTTCTTGGACATTGAACTGGCACCTGCCGAGCATAACTGTCTACGCTTTATTGTACTTTAGGAACCAAATAAACAATTGAAATTAATGGTATCCCTCTTGTAGGAGACAACCACAGAAAAATTCAAAATTCACTGAGTCACTGTTTGAATGTAGTTGGGAAATGTCTGAAATCCTTCTAGAAGGAAGCATTTCCTAAGCATGGACTTTCATTGTGACAAACCTCCTCTTCCATGAAAGCTAGTTCAAGAAAATGTATGTCTTCCATAAGGTATGCGTATATGGATGTTTGTGAGTATATGATTTAGAGGTCATATTTCTTTTCCTCCTACTGTAATATTTTTTTCTGTTTTACCTTTTCCATTCATATTACTTCCTTCTAAAAGAAAATAGATTTATTGGTTTCCACAGAAACTCTACTCCTGGAACTTGAATTACCTACTTTCATGAATCAGAGAAAGTCATAAGGAAAGTTGGCATTGCTTTTTAGCCCCATAACTGTAATATCCAAGCTTCACTGAAAGGTATCAACAATAAGGCAACTTTCTAAGATTTTCCTCTTTAAAGATGTTCATGGGCCATATTCCAAAGCTTGACAGCCCCAGATGACCTCCTGCCTGTATATTAACAAAATTTTTGTTCTCAACCCAGCACTGTGAGGGCACAAGAGCTACAGACAAGACTTAGTATCAATTCTGGGAGGACACAGACTACTGGGCAAAACAAAGACAGAGGAACCATCATAGGTATGTAGAAGGACACTGGGAATTTAGAGGAGTGAACATGAATAATGACCATGAGGAAAAGTAGTGATTAACTGAACCCTCCAGGCAGCCAACTTGGCCATAATAAGCTGCTGCATACACTTGACAGAAAGCTTTATCCTTGTCTTGCCCCAGACCTTCCTTGACTTCTAGATTACCCTTGGCTACCCCATTGCACACTGGGTAATTTGATCCTTGCCACCCTCTGTCCCTATCTGATGGTCTCACCCATCCATCCACTTATCCATCCATCCAATCCATTCATCCAGTAGTAAGCCACAGTAAAATTACATTACATTTCATACAGCAAATCTCTTCAAAATAAGTAGATATTGTATTCTGTTACTTTAACTATTAATTCAAATAACTGAGGGAATGCATGGAAGGTAAACTGCAGTAATTACAGTTGACCTTCTTTCACAGATATATTTTGCAGAGATGGCATTAGCTAGGTTATAAGAGCAAGATCTTGGTGTCAGAATTAAAGCTCTTAGCTATGTATGTGACCTGAAAAACTTTCTGGACCTCATTTTTTTCACTCCCAATCTGAAAAGTAGAGATAACAACATTTATCTTGCAAAGTAGGTGTTAAATTATATATGCAAAGGGCAAAGTACAGTGATTGAGGTAAAGTAAAAAGTGGAAAATAAACTCAAACATGTGAAAAAAAAAGAAATTAAAGAACTGTAAATAATTGAATGTTAAAAATAATTCCACCAAGTAAGTAGAAAGAAAAAAATAGAATCCAGGACTGGAGTATGTGGGTTAGTGTTAAAATGCATGCTTTGTTCAAGTGAGGTCTTGTATTTGACTTCTGTACCTGAAAAATAAATAAAATCCAAATCATAAAAGATAAGGATAGACTTGAATTTTTAACACTTTTTGACTATATTTGGTAACAGAGTAAAATTATTTTAAAAGCTTATTAAAAGAACAAGAAAAAGTAATTAAATGTTTAAAACATTTAAAGATTAATCACCATAGTACTTAAAATATTCCTTCAAAATAATTAGGAAAACATAGCTTCACAGACAAATAAATACCAAATATTCTGAGTGAGCAATTACAAGAATAATCAATGGAGGCTGGAAAGATAGTATGGAAGTAAAGCATTTGCCTTTCATGCAGAAGGTCAGTGGTTCGAATCCCAGCATCCCACATGATCCCCTGAGCCTGCCAGGAGTGATTTCTGATCATAGAGCCAGGAGTAACCCCTGAGCACTGCTGGGTGTGACCCAAAAAACAAACAAACAAAAAAACCAAATAGTCAATAAAAGTGAAAAACACTTTCAAATTGAAAAGCTCCTAAGGGACACACATCTAAATAGTAGTGTGATGCCATTGTTTTGATTCACCACCTTGATAAAAATCTTGAATACTCATAAGCAATTCTTAAAGAGGATAAGTTTCTACATATGAAAACCTATCAAGTCAAGACACATGCCCATTCTTGGGCCCATATCTGCAAACCTTCTAAGAAGGAAAAAAAAAGAAAGCTATTACTATTTTTATTATCTCATTATAAGATAATTGGGATATTTCTTGCATGTCACCATTACTCATATAGTTTGACTAGGATCCAAGCATTGGAACTGCATTTGGACTTGCCCTTGCTGCTCTTTGCTACATATTAACTTGAGAGCTCTCTCCTACTGTTGAACAACTTCCCACAGTCTGTGTAAAATATGCCAAAAAGCAGATTCTGAGTTTTATGTCTTGTAGCTTTGACCCAAAAGAAAATTATTCTGAAACTTAGGAGTTAAAGAAGGTTAAAGTATGTCCCTTGAATACAGCAGACCCAGTTTTTTCTCAAACACCTCAAATGATCTCCCACACAAACAACAGGTCATCCTACAAGTACCACCAAGATTGATCCTTGAACACAGAGCTAAAAAGTAAGTCCTGGGCACAGTTGAGTGTGGCCCCAACACACACCCTCAGAGAAATGACTGATTTGAGTCTAAATATATTCAATTCCAAAAGCCCCAGGAAAGGGTTTTTGATTAACTTAGATGACCCTAAGTAGACCAATAATTTATAAACAAAGAGATGGGCTTCCGTGATTGGCCCAACTTGAATCTGAGTTTATACCTAAGTTAACCTACTGTCTCAAAAGTTAGGTGCAAATTAACTTAGCAACTTCCTTCTGAAGGTTACAAGAAAGTGTGATTCTTAGAAGGGGAAAATACTCCAATACAAAACTGATCAGCCCTCACAAGAATGTAATATTCTCCATTTACTACATTATCCAAAAAGAGGAATTGGCAGTGAGTTGAAAGAGAATAGACAGCTATCTACCAATATCTATTGAGATTAAGAGCATAAATTCCTTGATAGTTCTTCTAGGTCATAACTGTGTTGTATAAATAGTTTTTGAAGGAACATGGAATGCATCCAGAGACTGAAATAAGGATTTGATTATGTCTCATTTCCATGACTTTGATACAGATTCCTGCATTCATGCATTTGCTACAATACCTTTCAAGTTATGATTTTAAATGACGTGCTCTCTGTACGATGAAAGGGCTAAAAGCAGAATAATATATGCACTAAGTTTACTTCTAGTGATGTAACCTAAACTCACCATCTAAACACAAAATAATTATATTATTAATATATTCAATGAATGACCTATATGGCGTGCCTCTACTTTTCTAAGTACTGGAATGATTGCGGTAAAAAAAGGGAAAACTCACTGAATTATTTATATAAGCAAGGAGCAGGGATGATAAGCAAGTGATTGTCACATTGTCATTGTTTATCATTAAGCATTATATCCCATTGCAATTTCTAGGCTTCATAATCTCACAATATAAGTGCATTTTCTATTTATGTTCAGGCATTTTCATTATCTTTAAAGTTCCCTTTGTGATAGTACATACACTTGCAGTTGGAAATGGTATCAGGTGATGTCTAATTTTTATGGAATTGTATGCTTTACAAAGAGCTTTCACATTTCCTTGCTCATTTCTGTCATGCGTTGACATCAGACTTAAGAACATTCTGGAATTATTATTTTGATCACCATGAATCTCCAAAGTCAAGCAAGATGAAATGTATATGAAACAGGCCTCAAATAAAAAAAATAAACTTTGAAGGACCAACATTAAAATTTGTAGCTCAGATTACAGATTTGCCTTGGTAATACAGCAAGCCAATGCACCTAGGAAGACTACTGTCATTTCTGAGTCTTTTCCAACTATATTTGCAATTTTTTTAATTCTAGATTTATAAAATTCTTGGCACATTTTTTTTCTGGTAGTCTCTCTTACTTCCAAGTTTAAGGAGCTTGTGATTTGCTTTGTTGTTTGCAAATAACTAAGCAGATTCATCCTATTTGGTGGTCAATTCACAAAACATAAATTGCTTTTGTAAAACCTGGAACCAATAACCCAAGTTCAAAGCATAGGGTATGAGAAAGATGGGTTGGCCATTACCAGATCTGAGCCTCCTGAGGAAGTTAAGACTTGTGTGTCAAGTTTAACCACATATGTGTGACATGAACAAGTCACTCATCCTCTCAGCAAAAATGACAATTATTCTAATTGAAAACTGATTCCTCTGGCTGCCAAGTGTAATAATGTGTCAACATTTTCAGTCATGCCTACTTAATAGTCGTCGACATCAAGGGTTGGGTTTTAATGGATGATGCAGAGCAGGGATACCCATTGCAAAACCAACTCGTTGAAGGCAATTCTGTGAACAGTTTAGTGTTGGGGCTCCACATCTTAAAACTTAATTATGACCAAAAAAATGACTTTTTTATGTGATGAAATGAGTCAACAGAGAAAAGTTTGAGTCCACCCTCTTTCTTGAGAAGTGAGACTCATCAAAGGAGATGACCTGACTGGCAAAGGCCCAGGGAAAGTCAACGCATGTGGACAATGGGAAAGGAAAATCCTCTTCTCATTACAAACACTTTGCAGAGAAGTTTCACAGACAGAATCGGTTGGCATAGAGAATGTAACTCATTCAGTTGCATCCTTCCAGATTACAAAGAATAACAAACACACAAAAAAAACTAATTTTCCTGACCACCTCCTGCAATGGATATCTTGGGATATCTTGGAATCTTTTGATATCTTGGGATATTAAAAGTCCTGGCTGCCAATTTTACCCTGAATAACTTTGAATAAACTACTAAATGTCTCTATACCCTGAGTTTCTAATCAGCAAAATTAAGATAATCATATTGAGCCTTCAAAATTTTCCACAAAGAAAGGTAAGTACCTAGAAGTATCCTGATTTCAAACAGATGTGGATGGCCTACCTCTTAAATTTTTCCCTACTAGAGGGCAACTGGGTTCATTCTAGTGTCATCTACTATAAATGAAAGGTCTTGGAATATTCAGAGAGGCTTTTATTTTTATAAGCATAGTTTTCTTTTCCCTGAAATAAATGCTCCCTAAGTTAAATTCCTAGATTATATATTGGTTCATAAAGCAGTGGTTTTCACTCAGGTTTTGATAGGAGCTATACCCTATCAATGACACTCAGGGTTCTAGAGTCACTGTTGCTAGAGATCAAACTATCCCAAACCAGAAGTATGCAAACAGGTGGTACTCAGTGATCACAGTATCAGCTCCCAGCAATCCAACGGAACCTGGATCACATCCAACATTGTTTAGAAATTATACCCAGATGGGAATAAAACTCAGGGCATTTCACATGCTAGGTTAGTGACCTCCTACTTGATCTATTGCTTCAAACTTAGCATCCTTTTGGTATTTTTGTGAGGTGAAGTGGGAGAATCTTCCAAATGGTCCTCCAGAGGCCAGAAGTTCCATACCTGTGAGTCTTAGTCAATGGGATTGAAAATTCAATGCTGCTCTGACCCGATGGCAATTCTCACGGGCTAAACTAGATGCTTTTCTGGGTCCCATGTGAAATCAAGAGTTGAGCCAGGGTTGGCTACATGCAACGTAGACACCTCAACCTCTGAATTATATCTATGGGACCCCAGGCTTGATTTTCAACTTTTCACAACTGTGAACTAGCTCTAGTCTGGGACCAGGGATTAAAATCTGGCACGTCTGGATTTATAATAAAGTTGACAGGGCACCTGCTTTGCACACAGCTGAGCTGGTTTGATCCTTGGCAACCTAAACGTGCCCTGAGTCTGCCAGAAATGGTCCTTGAGTGTACTGCCAGGCTGCAGTAAGCCCAGAGCATTGCTCTGGGGTATCCCCAAAACAAACAAATATATGATTGGAATAAAAATTTTGCCAAACTATTCTAGATTTGCTCTAGCATTCAAAATAGGTAAAACCACTAAGAAATGTGTAACTCTGTGTTCACAGCTTTAACACTTATAATGACCAAAAATGTGGAAACTTCACTCAAATGACCTTTACTGAGTGAGCGGAAATAGAAATACAGTGTGTGAGATATTATTCATCCACGAGAAAGTGGAAAATCTTACATTTGCAACAGCACAATGGAACTTGAGCATATTAAGCGCTGTAAGTCAGACTGAGGAGATAGTTCACAAACTCACTTACATGTGGCATAAAAGTAATAAATTTGTAGAAAAAGAAACCTATTGCTTTTGAACAGACAGGAGATGGGGAATCTGGGTAGTCAATACAGCATACTTTTTCATATAAGTGCTCTGAAAATATATGCTTCCAGTTAAACTATACTGTAGGGAACTCGAATGTATAGCAAGGTGACTGTAGTTAGCAGTATAAAGGAAAAATTCTACAAATGTCAGTACAGAAAGTTTTCATTGGTAATGAAAAACTGTAACTACGTGAGGTAATGGCTGCTTAAATTTATTGTGGTTATCACTTTGTTATATATCTAATCAAGTGGTATACTTACATAGTGCAATGTGGTATATAAAATATATTTCAATAAAATTACTTATAAAAATAGTTGTAACTGTATGACTGTAAGTACATATATATGAACATTTTATAGTATTTGTATTATTTTATAATCCCCACCAGCAGCATGTGAGGGGCCTAATACCTCAAAGCTCAGCAGAGTTTGGGTATTTCTGTTGTTTTCTATTTGAGACATTCTAGTAACTAGGTAGATATTTTATCATTATTTAATTTTTTGAAGGAAAAAACTTTTTATTTGAAAATTCTGAGAAGCTGGAGAATGGATAAGAAAGAGAGAGAAAATAATATCCACAAGAGAGAATGCAGGCTTCTCCAAGGGTGGAGAGGAGAGAACCCAGGTACACAGCCCCACATAAAAATAGGAAAGTACTGAAGTCCACATCTCGGGATGAGAGATGTGAGTAACGTGTATACAGAGACCATGTTTATGGGCCCTGGGAGAATATGTGCCTTCATTGCTGTTTTAAAATGCAGTTTCCTGCAAGCTAGTAATGTTGCACACACTTAAATTAAAATTAAATTATAATTAAAATTCAATTATTTTCCATCTGCTTATGCTCTGGTGAAATGTCTTTTTTCCTGTTTTTTTTTTTAAATCAATATCTTTATTTAAACACCTTGATTACAGACATGATTGTAGTTTGGTTTCAGTCATGTAACGAACACCCCAGTGTGACATTTCCATCACCAGTGTCCCAAATTTCCATCCTGTTTTTCTGTTCTTGTTTGTTTTGGTATTACACCCATCTGTGCTCAGGAGTTACTCCTGGTGCTGTGCTCAGAAATTGCTCCTGACAGGCTCTGGGGATCATATGGGATGCCAGGATTCGAACCACTGTCTATCCTGGATTGCTACTTGCAAGACAAGCGCCCTACTACTATTCTATCTCTTCAACTCTTTTTCTCTGTTTTTCTAATTGGGGTTGTTTATGTCGTTGTTGTTGAGTTTTGAGATTCTTTGTGTATTTTAGATATGAGTGCTTAGTCCTGCAAATATTTTCTTCCAGTATGAACTTGGCCTTTTCATCATGTCACCTTAACAGTATTATCACAACAGAAAAAAAGTTTGTAACACTGATGAAGGACAATTCATCCTCATTTTCTTTTATGAATTATGCCCTTAGTTTGATATCAAAAAAATGTTTACCCAGTTCTTGGTTCCAACTATTTTTCTGTAGGTTATTGTCTAAAAGATGAGTCATCAATAATCTGCTTTCAGTTAATTTTCTTTTTTTGTTGTTTGTTTTTGTCTTTTTGGGGGGTTCACACCCTGCAATGCTCAGGGGTTACTCCTGGCTCTACACTCAGAAATCGCACCTGGCAGGCTTGGGGGACCAAATGGTATGTTGGGATTTGAACCACCGTCCTTCTGCATGGAAGGCAAATGCCCTACCTCCATGCTATCTCTCTGTCCTCTCAGTTAATTTTCATATAATGCGTGAAATGTAAGTTGTGTTCCCTTTCTTTTTTTATTTTTATTATTTTATTTTTTGGGGTGGTTTTTTGGGTCACACCCGGCAGTGCTCAGGGGTTACTCATGGCTCCATGCTCAGAAATTGCTCCTGGCAGGCACAGGGGACCATATGGGGCACCGGGATTCAAACCGATGACCTTTTGCATGAAAGGCAAACGCCTTACCTCCATGCTATCTCCCGGGCCCCTGAGTTCCCTTTCTGGTAGGGGTGGGACCTAGCTGGCTACTCTTCCTAGCAAATGCTCAGTACTCCCTTGAAGTGGTGCTTATGGAACGAAGGATGTGGGACGTGGAAGTGAACCCATGGTTCTTGCAAGCCAAACATGTTTTTGACCAGGCCTTTGTTCCCTGACTCCTCACCATTTTTATGCAAATAGATTCTAACTGCTATAGCACTATTTTTCATACATATTTATCCTTTGTCAATTGAATTGCTTTTTCAACCTTTTGCAAAAGCAATGGGACATATTGTATAACCTATGCCTAGATTCACTTTATTTTTTGTCAATTGATCTGTATGTACTTCATTTCACCAATATTTTACAGTCTTGATTACTATTGTAGATAAGTCTTAAAAGTGGGTGTTTTGTTGATTTCTGTCTCTAGAAATGCTCTTAGTTTAATATCAAAAAATTTGAAATTTACTTCTAGGAAATTAATATATCAATCTACAACTTTCCTTGATAAATGTTTGATTGGTATATATTTTTTAATTCTTTCAGTGTTCAAATATCATTATATTTGACATAAAATTTTCACCAACTATATAATGCCATACTTTTATACTTATTTTTGGTCTCTATCTTTTATTTAGTTTATTTGGATTAATGTAATTATTGATATGCCAGTGCATAAGATTAGCATTTAATGCTTCTGTTAATTTTTTGTTACTTCTATTTTCCATTTTCTTTTTCCTGTGAGCTTTGGAAATTTATTATGATGCAATTATTAATTTATCTGTAGTATTTTGGGGCAAGTCTCTTTATATAATATTTATTAAAACCTTCATGTGAAATATACATAATTATTGAAATTTACTAGTGCTGAAAATTGACATTTAGATTGGAGTATAGAAATTGGCTTCCTTTATGTCACTCTATCCTCTTTATTTATTATGCTCATATTACCTGAACATACATTTAGACCATATCAGTATATTTTTATTACAACCATTAAATATAATTTAGAAACTCAAATAACTAAGAAAATTGACTATATTTAGCCATATTTTTGTCCCATTTCTCATATTGCAAGGTTGTTTAATTTCTCACATTTTCTTTTTGTTTATAAAAATTACTTTAACCATTATTTTATGATAATTATCCCTGTGACAAATTCTCTTTGTTTTTCTTCATCCTAGGAAGTCTGGATTTCCCCTTTTTTCCTCAAGGGTATTTTTATGGATCTAGAATTCTGGGCTAATAATACTTTTCTCTCAACACTTAAAAAATGCTGTACCACTTCCTACTGGCTTCTGTGGTTTTGGATTAGAAACATATGCTCATTTGAAGTTTTTCCGGTATAGGCAAAGATTTCTACTTTTAAAAACTTTTCATGTTTAATTTTTACATGTATAGCTACATTGTCTGGCATAGACTTTTCTTAATTCATCCTGTTTAAAATTCACTACAATTTTTGAATTTATAGGCAAATATCTTTTGCCAAATATGAAATTTTTTTTATAGCAACTCCTTGTTCATACATTTTTTTTGCTGTAACTTCTTTCTTTTCTTCTTCCAAAACCTGACTGACACAAATGTTGGCTTGTTTATTAATAATATACAGGTTTTTGAGTCTTTGGTCATCCTTAGTTAAATAAATTTTCCTTTATGGTTAAGGTGTGGTCATTTTTATTGTGTTTATTTTTCTTCTAGTTCATTAATTCTTCCCTTTTATAACTTCTATCAATTACTCGACCCATCCATTCCATTTTCATTTTGTCTTTATATTTTCAGGTTCTGTGAGGTTTCTTTATAGCTTTTACTTGTTGAGTATTTTATTTGTTCTTTAACATGTATGAAATTATCCTCGCAAACATTTTTTATGCTAGCCACATCAATGTTTTGTCATCACAGGCATAAAACAATAGCTTAATATGCTGAAGTGTATCCTTTGTATGCAGGAAGGCTGGATTTAATTACTACATGAGCGATCAAAGAACTGGGAGTAACCAATGAGCATTTCTAGGTATGACCCCCAAACAAACAAACAAAATTTTCAGGTGAGTGTGGATCAGAAAAAAAAAATAGAAAGAATAAAGGAAAAAAACATAAAAATTATCCAAAAAGCTGGTAGTAAGTATCAGTTGAGGAGTTTATTAAGGTGGTGGTTGCAGAAAGAGTAAGAGTCTCAGGAAACTGAGTATAATTTAAGTTCTAGCATTCAAGTCACCTGAATATGGGAAAAGAAGTAGAAAGAAAAATACTGAAGAATGATGGCTGCAGACTTCCTCATTCTACCCTCTCTGCTCTCTGTATCATCATGAAATGTCCTAGTCCTCTCATTCTGAGGTTTTCTTGCCTCTTTCTATGATAAACCACTTTTGACCAGAAGCTTTCATTTCTGGTGTTTTGTTAGAAAATCCCAGGTTTTAGTTCAGCTTTATGTGGCATTCAGATTTCCATGCTTTTTGCTCTAGTAGATAGAGGAGAAAAAGTGACTTCAATATTGCCAGGTTTGGAAAAGAAGCTAAGATTTCACATTGACATCTGCCAACTCTTAAGGAGGGCATGGGTGTCTCCAGCACTATATAGACCATTCTTCTCCCCCTCTACACCCTCTTGAAAAAGTAAGAGTGCCCATAATTGCTTGCCACGTAGCATTCAATGTCACAAAGAGGGATATAGCATCAACTACTCAGAAGTTCTGACTCTCCACTGGGTCCTCATCAACAACTCAGGGGAGAGAGGGAGTCACCTTCTTTTTTTTTTTTTTTTTTTTTTTGGGTCACACCCGGTGGTGCTCAGGGGTTACTCATGGCTCCATGCTCAGAAATTGCTCCTGGCAGGCACGGGGGACCATATGGGGCACCGGGATTCGAACCGATGACCTTTTGCATGAAAGGCCTTACCTCCATGCTATCTCCAGGGCCCCTGGGAGTCACCTTCTAAACAGTGCAAAGGAAAATTCAGGTCCCACACATGTTGTCCCATCGATTATTGGAGGCTACATGTGAATCCATAATAAAAAATAAAATTTTTTGCTAAGCAAATTTTTTTAACTAAGCAAATCATTTACTTATCAAAAATAGAAGCTCTGAGTGTGCATTGAATCTCCTATACCTGGGAGGATAGGGGGAAAATGTAGTAGTGCTTAGTGAAGGTGGATTTCACTGTATTTAGCTGACATGTGTAGTGTTGGGACTATATTATTTTTCCATGGCAACGAGTAGAGTGATTTTTGGTCAAAATTTTTGGTCTGATTCAAATTACTTGCCACTTCTATGGGACCTCTTTCCGTTGGTATTTATAGGGTTCTAAGCTCTTCATCTCCAAGTTTGAGACACAGTTGACAAGGGGAAGCTCCTCATTCAAGAACTTTATCAAGGATCAGAGATATGCAGTTGACCCAGGACAGTCCCAGGTTCAATCCCTGTCATCCCATATGGTCACGCGAGCCTGACAGAAGCAATTTCTGAGCACAGAGCCAGGAGTAATCTCTGAGCATTCCCAGGTGTGTCCATCCCCCTCAAAAAAAAAAAAAAGAACTTTACCGATTCATTTTTACTTGGGTTCATAAGTCCCTGGACACTATTTTTCACCTTTCAAATATTCTCAATATTCAATACCTCAAACTGTTAGTTATAGTTAGTATAAAAAATGAAAAAATATTCCCTTCATTTACATGGAAGTTTTAAACTAGTATTCTTCTCCATAACTTTTTATTCTAAAAGAAGATCTCTGTGACGTTAAAATGAATAAAAAATGAATAGGACTAGTAAAATACTTTTTATCATGTTTATTCATAGTAATACTTTAATTATATATAAGAGGAAAACCTATAGGTGGTACTAAGTTATATCTGTAATAAAAGCATAGAACAATTAGCCAGTGATCCAAAATAAAAGTGCTCTTAGGAGGAAGAAGATAACACCCATGTGGGTTTTATCTCATGATGTTAGTAATATAGTCTTTCTCTAATAAATCTTATTTCTGGCTTTAACTCTAACCCCCACCTGAGCTTATATCATAAGACCTGTTAAAATATATTCATGAAGAATGTTCTATTCTAGAATGAAGAATGTTCATGAAGAATGTTCTTTTTTTATTGTTAAATTATCTTTATTTAAACACCATGATTACAAACATGATTGCAGTTGTATGATTACAGTCATGAAAAGAATACCTCTCTTCACCAGTGCAAGATTCCTACTACCAGTTTCCTAGATCTCCCTCCTCCCCAACCCACCCACACCTATAATCGAGACAGGTTTTCTACTTCCCGCATTCATCCACATTATGATAGTTCTCAGTGTAGTTATTTCTCTAACTGCACTCATCACTCTATGTGGTGAGCTTCCTGTCATTGAGCTGCACCTACCAGCCCTCATCTCTCTTGTCTCTGAGATAGTGCTAAAAATGTCTTTCATTTTTCTTAAAACCCGTAGATGAGTGAAACTATTCTGCGTCTTTCTTTCTCCCTCTGACTTATTTCACTCAGCATAATAGATTCCATATACATCCATGTATAGGAAAATTTCATGACTTCATCTTTCCTGATGGCTGCATAGTATTCCATTGTGTATATGTACCACAAAGAATGTTTTGTTCTAGAATAAAGAATGTTTATGAATATTCATGAAG
This sequence comes from Crocidura indochinensis, assembly GCA_004027635.1. NCBI lineage: Eukaryota > Metazoa > Chordata > Mammalia > Eulipotyphla > Soricidae > Crocidura > Crocidura indochinensis. The sequence continues at coordinate 15,717 of PVKC010021823.1, forward strand.
AATGTTCTATTCTGGAACCCAGTAATGCATGCTGTAAGCAGTCACCAATAAAGGACACACTACATATGAGAGCAGTTCATCACAATCCCCTTACAGTCTTTTAGAAACACAAATATATTCACCTGTATGCACCAGTGACAAACAACCAAATGAATGGACAAATTTCATTAAAATAATGCTTTGGTTTATAGCAAATATAATTACTTGTTGAATTTCTGGACTCCTGATTTTATTGCTTTTATTGACAAGAACCAGGTCACACCCTAAGGTGGGAGAGGAATACCATGTAGGGAATAATCCAATAATCCCCAAACCAGATCACACCCTAAGGTGGAGCATGAATATTGATTAGGGTAGGGCCAGTAACCCAACAATTATTGACAACTACTTGATGAAATGGAAGGTCACAAGAAATTGAGTTTAACTGTGGAGGGAAGGAATAATTTGTATGGATCTCTTCCAGCAATTCAAAAACTAAGCTTAATTAATAACTATTTATTAATTTATTGACTTTTGAACCATACCTGGCTTTGCTCAGAGATCTTGGCTTTGTGCTTAGTAATCACTTCTGGCAGATCTCTGGAGACCATTGGGGGTGCTGGAGATTGAATTCAGGTCATCATATGCAAGGCAAGTGCCCTACCTGCTGTATTATCTTTTCAGCCCCTCAATAAATATTTATTAAGCACTCACTATTATGAGTGGCACTATTATGACAGGCATCATATTATGTACTGGGGATACGAATTTATATATTGCTTTTCCATTCTTTTTCGTAGTTGATGGTTTTTATACCAAAATGATGTTTATGTGAAATTGGTTTTCTTTATCATAAATCTGTACTGCGTTTCAGAAGTATTTTGCTTATTTCTACCCATTAATTCTTAAAATGAGAGAGCTATCATTTTGTTTATTGCTTGGATTTAACAAATGAGGGCAATAAGACTTAGAAATGTCAGTCTTTCCCACTGTCTGACAATGACAAGTGGTGGGTGAAGCTTTGAATAGTGATCTCTTGACCTCCAACCCAAGACACTGCAAAGTATCTCAGTTTTGCTCAGCTCCCAACAGTCATTTCTCCTAACAAACGTACATTACTTAAAATTCCACCTGGTGTTCGCTGTTCTGAAAGCTTCTAACATAGCAAAAGCTTGCTGGCAACTTCATTATTCTAATGCATTACAATTTTAGACATATGTCCTTTTGATTCAATTAGTAGTAACTGTTAACTTGAATGCCTTCAAGTGACTCTAGATTCTGAAATTTCGAAAAGGACAGTGGATGACTTCTTTTTTTTTTTCCTTTTTTTTTTTTTTTTTGGTTTTTTTTGGGGGGTCACACCCGGCAGTGCTCAGGGGTTACTCCTGACTCCATGCTCAGAAATTGCTCCTGGCAGGCACGGAGGACCATATGGGGCACCGGGATTCGAACCGACGACCTTTTGCATGAAAGGCAAACGCCTTACCTCCATGCTATCTCCCGGGCCCGACTTCTAGTTACCAATGGGATTGTCTTGATCCCTTCTGAACTCTCTGAATACAGTTTGTTTACTAAAAGTCTCTTCGTTTAGGCTTCTTATTTATAAACTGTGAATACTACTGTTGACTTTACAGTGTGATCATTCAGATCATTCCTCATGCTCATGTTCTCCCTGGAACATGTACCTTATTTGCTTGTCTATATAGTTCTTTCCTTCTCGCAAAAACTGTCTCCTCTCTGGAGCATACACTTCTCTCCTTCTCTCACCTCACATCTTTCTAAATAAGTTCCAATAAAAACTGTCTTAAAAAACATAGGGAAGTCATTCTACTTCTCTAACTATAGATGCACATTATTGTTAAAAATATGCAAGATTCCGCCTTTCTCTTTCTTCTCTGCTCACCTGGCCAACAAGCACCTAAGACAGCAAATGCCCTGGGACGCCAACCATGCGGCCTACTCCTTTCTCTTTCTTCTCTGCTCACCTGGCCAACAAGCACCTAAGACTGCAAACGCTCCAAGACCCTCAACCAAAAAGCGCGGCCGCGCTCGCCTTATAACCATTGAATTCCAATTCAGTACTTTGTAAGAAATACCAGCAGGCATGCGCTCGGCCCTTCCCAACCTCTTTGCCGCTGAGCTGCTACACCGAGGAAACCCTGAGCCACTAAAGACCAAAGCATCTCCGGGGACCAGCTTCCGCCTCTTCCACCGAGCTGCTAAGACCAAGGCACCACTAAGACCAAGGCAAATCCGGAGACCAGCTTCCT